>RJWM01017607.1:0-42771 GCA_004363535.1 Dasyprocta punctata | reverse complement strand
AGGGTAGGCTGGGCATATAAAAGGGTTCCCCAAGGCCCTGAGTGTCCCTGAAAGTCCCTGAGTGGGGATGCCTGCCCCGGGGTGTGGGTAGGAGTGAGGCTGTCCCCTGTAGACCTGGAACTGTCCCCTGTGAGGTCTGTCTGTGTGTCAGGCCCCTTAGAACTCCAGGCAGTGGTCTCTGTCACTCTGCATACCTCCTGTGTTCCTCCTGAACAAAATGACATTTCAGAAAGAGCACAGTTTGAAATCCGCCTTCCAATCTCGACTCCCTCGGTTTCCCCATCTGTGATGTAGGGAGAGGAATAGCGAAGCTGCTTCCCATGGTGATGAGGGGGTAAGGGCTGCTCCTCACTCAACACCACTCCGCCAAGCCCTCCGCAGGCACTGAGGACACGTGATGAAAAAAACGCACAATGGTTCCCGCCCTCCAGAAGCCTGACATCTCGAGGGGACAGGGTCACATGGTCAGTTCATCAGGGCGAGTCTCAAAGCACATTTGGTAGGCACTAATGGAGACTGAAGAGAAAGGTAAAGCCGAGGAGACCAGGAATCCTGGGTAATGGTGGGAGCTACAAGTTAAGAGTACCAGGAGGAGACGCTTGGACCTGGAGGAGGAAAGTGGGAGCTTCGGGGGCCCTGGCAAGAAGGCAAACCAGGCAAAGGAAATGGTGTGGCCAGGCCTGGAGGCAGGGTGAGGCCTGGAGCAGGGAGCAGCTCCAAGGCCGCAGGGTTAGAGGCGTAACCAAGGTGTGGGGGGACTGGCCACAGGGTTAGAGGCGTAACCAGGGAGTGGGGCCGCCCCGAACTCAGGAGAGGGGTGACGGGACCTGGCTGTTTTTACAGCTGCTCTAGCTGCCATGGGGATGCGAGATGGGGCAGGAGTGGGAGAGCATGAGGAGGCTGAGCCAATGACCAGGCCGTGCGCAAGTGGTGAAGGAGGCAGAGAGATGGATTTGGGTGGCAGGGGAGAGACTTTTTTGTCACGTACAGTCATTGAGTCACTAAACCATCACCTGGAGAGCAAGGTTTTTGGCTTTGTGTAATTTTTTAAAATTTCATTTTGCTCTTTTAGAGTTATTCTGCTTGCACTTACTTTAAAATCTTCAGGGGAGCCAGGCGTGGTGGCACACGTCTTTAATCCCAGCACTTGGGAGGCTGAGGTAGGAGGAGCGTTGTGAGTTCGAGGCCAGCTTGGGCTCAAAAAACCAGGGCCGGGAGTTTGGCTCAGTGACTTAAGCACCTGTCTGACAGGCGTGAGGTTGTGAGTTCAATCCCTGGTGCTGCAAATAAATAAATTAAATTAAATTAAATCTTGTGGGAAACAATGAGGAAGGCTGCACACCCTCACACCTCTAATTCCCACAGGCCTCCTCACGCTGAACCAAAAGCCACAGGCCTCAGACTCCACGGCCGGGCCCTGCCTAGTTCACACTTTAGGATGCGGTTAGGTTTGTTTATCATCTGTGTTGTGTCTGGGTTCACACTTACCTTCTGTTTATGAAAACTCAGAGTAGATTTTCTCTCAAGGTACTGACAGAAAGATGTCTTTTAAAATACGTTTTCTATATAAGTTGGCTTAAAGATTACTACGGAGAGTAGGGTAGTCTAGCAACCATCCTTCAGGGCGCACCCTGAATGAGCGGTTTGGGACTCTCTGAGATATGGTGCAGACAGAGCTCATTCTCAGCTGTGCAGGTCCCTGGGTCTCCTTGACACTGCCATGCTAAGGCCCTGTGGCCCTCAATGATCCTTTGAATTTTCTGGTCTCCCAGACTCGGCTGGCCATTGTGACCCCAAATCACCTCCACAGAGCCAGGATCTGGGCTCTGTCTGCTCCATCCAGAGACTCCTGAGGTGGGGTTTGCCCCCCTCCCCCCAGAGTGAGTTCACAGCTTGGAGGCCAGGAACTGTGTTTCCTTTCTCAGTGCACCAGAAGAGAACACCGGCTGTGACTGTCCAGTGCAGGTCCCACCAGTCACTTGTGTCCATGGGAACCCCAAATGCAGCTCCCCTGAGCTGGCCCGGGCCTCCAGTGTAAAACAGAGCAATCAAAAAGCATAAGGTATCCAGTGTTAATATTTAACACTGATCCTAGTTGGAAAGGACCGTATTTTAGATGCATTGGGTTAAATAAACTGTATTTTAAAATTCATTTCATCTCTTCCTTTTTTATGGAGTGATCAGAAAGCTTAATTCCATCCCTGAGCATGTCGTACAATGGTGTCAGCTACAGGCAGGGCCCTGCACACAGAACCCAGAGCATGGGGCCCTGGCACCCTTGGGTGGTGACCATGTGGGCCACCTCTCCGTGGTCCTGGTTTGCAGAGGCCACGTAGCTGTGCAGGCATCATGGGCTGTGCTGTCCAGGCCCTGTATGCCAAGGCCCACACACCAGGGTCTTTTGTGAACCAGAGGTCTGGAGCAAGCACTGCTCGGGTTCAAATGCTAGCCTTACCCCCAACCAGCTGGGACACGGGCTGCTCTAGGCCTCAGTCTCCCTGTCCTAACATGGAGTTAGGAACGGCTACGTCCATGAGTGTTGTTGATGATTTCATGATTAATGCACGTGAAGAAGTCAGAGCCTGGGAAGCACTCAGCCCACAGAGCCACAGTGCTCCGGCAGGGCCCTTGTCTGGCCACTCAGATGATGGAGGGACAGACGCAGTGGGCAGGCTCCAGCCCATCTCCGCCAGGGCCCCTCTCAGCTGTTCTCCCACTCCACGACGGGGGGCAGACCCCTGGCCCAGAGCAGGGATGTAGTCCCACATGCTCCTTCTCCATAAATGCCTGGTAGGGCTGGGCAAGGTGACCTTGACGTCCGGCAGGGCGGGGGCAGCCAGGCTGGTGAGGGGCTAACGGCTGGAGGATAGGAGCCTGGGCTCTGTGAGGCCCTCAGAAAGCCTGGTCTTAGCGCGGCTGGAAATTCTTAAGCTGGGATTTCAGTTTAATTACATATTGATTAAATGGAACAAAGGTGCGGGGGCTCCTGGGAGCAGGCACTGCGAGCGCCTGATGGAATTTCAATCCTACTTTCTCCCCACCTCCCACTCAGCACTTGGACCCTCCCTGCGGAGGAGGCTGGCTCCGTGTGGGCTCTGGGGCACCATGGGCCGAGAAGCCCAGCAGTGGCCTGGGCTGCAGAGTCGGCTTTGCTTCCTGCCCAGCCCAGTGATCCGCCCACCCACTCTCCCCAAGTCCTGGCAGGGCCAGACCTAGCCAAGGTCATGCCCAAGGTCAGTGGCAGATCTGTGTCCTGAACCTGGGTTTCCCGAATTGGTCCCTCCCTATGCTGGGCACAGCTTGGACAGAGCAGCACAGAGACCCTGCCGTCCCCAGGCTCAGATTCTGCCTTGAGAAGTGACCAAGGTCAGTGGCACTCAGTGAGCGTGGAGTAAGCACCTCTCTGCGCTGGTTTGCTCCAGGCCCTGGGAAGTGAGTTTGCTGTGTCCCTGTCCTCTATGGAGTCCTCACCCTCATCTTGGGGACTAGGCATGGCCTTCTGAGAAGATGACATCTGGCCTGGTGCTTAGAAAAAGAGAAGGCAGCCAGGAAGAGGCAGAAACTGAGACAGAGCAGGTGAAAGGTAGCCCGAAGAGAAGAAAGGGTGTCTATGAAGGATCAGAGACCAAGGGCAGCTCTTTGGTGGCTAGAGAAAGCTGGAGCAGGAGTCTGACACAGGGCACAGTGCGGGTAGCCAGGGCAAGAGGGGCTGCCACATAGGGCATCCCATCATCCTCTCTGCTTTTCCCCCAGTAGTGCAGTGGCATGGAGTGGGGAGGCGGGGTTGCCACAAATGAAAGAGACAGAGCTGTCTGTTGGCTGTTCTGTTCCCAGCCAGCAATTGGTTCATCTGGGACATGTGACCCAGTTCTAGCCAATGAAGAAGAGGCATGAAGCACCATTTTTGAACACTGAGCCAATAAGGCTGAGGCCCACTTCTTCCCAGATTCATGTCTGAGGAGCCGTTACCTCTCTGTATGGACTCAGCCGGCCCCTGGCAGGTATTTTGGTACCCATAGCCCAAAGCATTCTGACAGATGCATTCGCACAGATCATGCAGGGACTATGGACTTCACCTGAAGAACAGTGGGAAGCCGGGCACAATGGCACACACCTGTAATCCCAGTCCTCTGGGAGGCTGAGGCAGGTGAATAGTAAGTTTGAGCCCAGTTTGGCAACATAGTGACTTAATGAGACTCTGTCTCAAAGTTAAAAGAGGGGCTGGATATGTAGCTCTGGGTTCAATCCCCAGTGCCACACCACACACACACACACACACACTCACACACTCAGAGAGCACAGTGGGGATCCACTGCAGAGTTTTAACCTGAAAACCTTTTCTTTTTATAAATATCACCCCAATAATATATAATACAAATCACTCCAATAAATATCCTCCAATAATTTACTATCATAAATTTTATATTGTACATATTTTGCCACAATAAAAAATTAGAGACAAACATATCACTCTGGGTGCAAAGTCCAGGAGGAAGAGGGGTGAATCAGAGATACCAGAAGAAAGGAACAGGCTATTTGAGGAGGCAGTGATCTCTCCATCAGGGAAGTGACTCAGTAGTGCTGACTGCCATCTGTCAAGAGCTGGGAAGGCATCCCATGTCCTGAGCAGGGGTTGAGCATGACACCTCTCAGTTCTTGTCCACTGTATCAGGGGTTCTGGAATCTACTGCCTGACTATCTGAGGTGTATCTGTGGCAGTGATGCCAGTGCTGGGCAGCAGCTGCAAATGCAGATGAACACAGTAGAAACCTTTAGCTGCACAGAGACCATAATGAATCAACTGCTGGTAGACTCAAGTCAAGCCCTGTCTGTGAATGATGAGTGACAATCAGGCTGCATCTGGTGGCACGCTTTCCAGTGACAAGTGAGTTGATGTACTTCAACTGATGCTGCACTGGGTGGCAGCTTTATGTCAGAACGCCCCACCTACTTTAGTGTCCGTGTGACTTCCTATTATTTTATTAACCACTTCCACCTGTGGCTCCTTCCTGCACTGTGCGCTTGTCTCAGACACAGTTTTGGTGAACTCACAGCTAACCCTCATCAAAATGAGTAAAGAACAAAGGTCACTGGAGAGCTGATTTGAAAAGAGGGTAAGACCCCATGAGGAGGAAGCAAAAGACTAAGACTGCCAACAAAAGGAAAGCTGCATTTAAAGGAAAATACCAAGAGCCCTACTTAAATTACCAATTCAGGGCCGAGAATATAGCTCAGTGCCATAGTGCCTGCCTGGCAATCACAAGGTCCTGAGTTCAATTCCTGGTACCAAGAAAATAAATAGAGAAATAAAATGAAATCAATTACCAGTTCACCTCACTGGGTCATTCAGATTTTCCAAACCTGCTTTGTATACTGTGTGGTGACTGGCTAGCTAGCAAAGCCAGAAACCTTCAAAACTGCTTCATTCCACAGAGACCAAGAACCTTGCATTAAAAAATAAGCCTCTGAGTTTTTCAAAAGAAAATAACATGAACATGAAGATCAGAAGGAATTACTGAAGGCCATGGCTTCATCAAATGTGTGCCCCAAGAGCATCATTTTTAGTGGCTGACTGCATGGCGAAAGCTAAGAAGGTCTTACTGTTGAAGAGTTGGTCCTGCCTGCTGCTGGGGACATTTGTCCTGAACTTTTAGGAGTAGCACATGTTTCTCTTTCAACTGACACCACAACTAGACAACATGATGAAACAGCAGAGGATATTGAGGCACAATTTTAGAGAGGATTAATGAGTCACTGTGATGCAAGACTCAGGCCAGTAAATCTACTGATGTTGACAGTGAATAACAATGCTTGCTTGTGCAATATATTTTTCAGGAGGATGAGCCTGAGGATGTTACGTGCACTTTTGTTGCCAATCAACACCAGACTTGCAGAACTGTTCAGGCCTTTGAATCATTGCACATTAGGAAAACTGAATGGGTTGTTTTGTGTTGGTTTATCATGGGCAGAGCAACTGTCATGACTAAGTGGCTTTCTGGTTTCACTCTTAGCATCAGAGAGATCACTTCTGAATGTGTCTGTTATGAGCCATGTCACCTATAGAGAAATGCTGGCGAGCTGAGAAGTGTCACTGAACTTAACAACATTTTTCAGGATGTGATTAAAATTATTGACCACATTAAAGGACAGGGCTTTAACTCAAGTCTGTTTGGCACAGCTCTGTGGGGAAACGGATGCAGCTCACATGTCTTCTCTTGCATGCAGCAGGGAAGTGGCTTTCTAAAGGGAGGTCAGGGGTTAGAGTTGTGAGTTACAAAAGCAACTCCAGAGATTTCCTTTGGAAAAACAGGCACCACTGTCAGCCTCCTTCAGTGACACAGAAGGGGCTGTAAAATTTGCTCACTCATTTGCCATTTTCAACCTGCTCAGTGAACTCAATCTGTCCCTTCAAGGGAGAAGAGCAACTGTGTTCAAAACAGTAGATAAAGTGGCTGCATTCAACTGGAATTATGGACATGATAAGTGAACACACTGGGATTTCTGATATTTCAAACATAAGTGGAGGTTTTTGGTTTGTTTGTTTGTTTGTTTGTTTGTTTTTGCAAGTTCTCCTTTTGTATCCCAGTCTGGTCTCAATTCACATTGATCCTCCTTCCTCTGCCTCCATCTCAAGTGCTGGGATTACAGGTGTGTGCCACCATGCCCAGCTGGGAAGAGCTTTTGAAAGAGAACAAGCCAGGGCCTTCCTTCTCCCAGCTGGTTAATGACCCCCTATCTCAGCTTCAAAAGAGTTTGAGCTTTACATCCCAACTGTAAAATACCCCTGAACTGGGAAGGAATGGATTCATGACCCATCTGTGACTAAAGTAAGGGAATCAACTTTGTCCATGCTAGAAGAGGCTGAAGTGTTAGGGATTGCAAATGATGGCAGCCTTAAAAGTATGTCTGAGACAACTTCAAATCTCCATGCATCCTGGATTAAAGTCAAGGCAGAATGTCCTGCAGTTACCACAGAAGCACTGCTAAGCCTGCTTCCATTTCCAATTTCCTGTCTTTGTGAAGTAGGATTTTTGCAGCAACAGCAACCAAAATGAGATTACAGAGTGGACAGAACACGAGCAACACACTTCAGGTGTGTCTCCCATCAGCCCTAGATGGTACCATCTAACTGCAGGCAAACAAGTGCAGGGCTCCTACTGATTCTGCGTGAGGGTGAGCTGCACAGCTATTTCATTATATATTACAGTGGAATAGTAATAGAAATACAGTGCACGATCAGTGTAATGAGTTCAAATCATCCTGAAACACCCACCCCATTCATGGAAAAATTGTTTTCCACAGAACTGGTCCCTGGTGCCAAGCAGACTGCGGAGCACTGTACCCTACTTCCTGGCTCCCCTGGAAGCTAGAGGGTCCTTGGCCCTGGTGGCCTTGGCCCAGGAGTCTGGGACTCTGCACTAACATCCCTACCCTCTCCCCTTTCTTATCACCTTCAAACATGGGGACAGGTCACTGATTTATCTTGTTTATTGTGCATTTGTCCACTCAACCTGCACTGTCCAATACAGTGGCCATTGATGGGAGATGGCTGTTTGGTCACAAAAAAAATGTGGCCAGTCTGAATTTCCGTATGCTGCAAATATAAAATATGCACCAAATTTTGAAGAATCAGGACACAAAAAACTGTAAGAGAACTCATTAATTTTAATATATTGAGTATATGTTAAAATGGAAATGTTATGGATATATTGGCTTAAGTAAGCTATCTTGTTAAAATTAACTTCACTTCTCTCCAATAACTTTTTCCCTTTTTTTTTTTTTTTTCTGTCTTTTTTGAGACAGGGTCTCACCATGCAGTTCAGGCTGGCCTTGAGTTCCCTTTGTAGCCCAGGCTGGTCTTGAACTTGCAACGATCCTCCTGCCGGGATCCTAGTGCTGGGATTATAGGAATGCACCACCACACCTGACTTGGCCTGGAACTCATGTTGATTCACCTGCCTCAGCCTCCTGATTGGCAAGACTACATCACTGTGATCTTTTTAAAAGTGGATTTTGGCTCCTTTCGGCAGTGCTTTGACATCCCCTGCAATCAGATTCCTCTGACCCTCTACCCTGCCAGCTTGTGAGGTGAAGAAAGGGGTCTGGACACCGGTGGCCCTGCCTTGTTCATACATCGCAGGGAGAGAAGAGAAAGAGCAGTGCCCTCCTGGGTGGCAGCAGAGACAAGGGTTCAAAGGCCACACCCACAAGGCTGTGCTGGAGGCAGGAGAGGCAGGATGTTAATGGAAGGCGCAGCTTTGCCATCAGACCCACTTCCCCTGGAAAGATCCCACTTGATCTTTCTGGACCTCGGTTTCCTCCTTGCGGGATGTCTGATGGGGGAGGCGGTGGTGAGGGTCAGAAGCTGTGGCTGAGCCAAGCCCCTGGCCCCACTAAATGGCCTCTGTGATTGATTATGAGGAAGTGACTCCTCTTCAGGCCAGGGGAGGGTGGGTCCTAGTCGCTCCTGCATGCGGATGTGGCCAAACTGCTCTCTGAGGCCTGCATTGCCCGTGTGGGGTGTCCTGGAGCTGAAGGGATGGGGTGCTGTCCTGAGTTGGGGGACTGTTCTGGAGCCTCCTCCTTCTACTCGCCCTGTCCTGACCTGAGCTCACACGTGGCACAAAAGATCAGCAGCTTCCTCCTTTCTGTTTCCTTCCTCCTTCCTCCCTCTCTTGTGTATTTAGTGTTTGTGCCAGGAGTCACAATTAAAGAGGAAAAAAATCTGTAAACCATTAAGCGAGGCTGAAGGTGTGGGGCAAGGACAGGAGGGGCTGGAGGGGCTGCGCCCTGCCTGGAAGCCCCTACTCTGGGGTTAGGGTTAGGGTTAGAGACCCTGGCTGAGGCCGAGCGTGGGAAGGAACAGACACCTGTGGACACCGTGCAGCAAGTGACTTGCATAGAGCCTGGCCTCCTGGAGAATGCCTCCGGGGGGTTGTGGGGCTTCTCTCCCATTTACTTGAACTTGATCTCCCTCCTGGGGGTTCCGCAGGGCACCCACCTCTGCCAATGGGGTCAGGAAGCCTCCCCAGAAGGGCAACTTCAGCGCAGGGTTTGGAAGGCTGCCCGGATGCTGGGCAGGCTAGGGCAGGGTTAGTTCTAGTCAGGGAACAGCTGAAAACACAGGCATCCTACTGGGTGCAAGTCTGGGGGCAGGGAAGTTGCTGAGGAGTGTGGGGCTCTGGGTCTCTGGGAGGACAGGAAGCATTCAGCAGGGGCACTGGAGGTGGGGAATGTGTCCCAGGTTGCAGGTGAGGGACCTGAGGCTGAGAGAGGCAAAGACCTTGCCGGAGTTCCCCCGACGGAGGCCTGGGCCTGGGGGGGTAGGTGCCGCCTCTGCCTCCGCTGATAACAGCGTTAATGACTCTAATTCACTTTAGTCCATTAACGAGGCTTTATTGAGCTGATGCAGGCGCCAGGAGTGCGTGGGTGAGAGCTGCTTCTCACAGGGCTCTGGAGCCCTGCCTCCAGAGGAGAGGCCCAGCCCTGGCCCCTGTCACCAACCCTGAGCCACAGAGACCTCACCCCAGGGGGTGGATGGTAGACCAGGGTTTGGGGGTCACTGTCATGACCCAGTCTCAGCCCCTCTCACTGTCCAACCCAGTCCTGGGGGTTACAAGTGTCCCTCCCCCTTGGTGCAATAGCCAGAGCAGGAAGAGTCAGCTCTGAATCCAGCCAGCTGCCTCCCTTGCCTTCAGCACCCATGGGTGGCATTAGTAGAGGTCATTGGACAGCTGATCAGAGGAGAGGCTGATGCCTGGGAGCACAAGAGGCCCTCGCATTGAGGGAGAATGGTGAGAAAGTGCCCCTAGCTCAGCTGAGAACAGGAACCCGTGCACTTACATGAGAATTCATGGCTATGCCTGGAGAGAAGAAGCTAAATGTTCCAAGGGGTTGGGCTAGGGAAGCTTGGGACAGAGTAGGAGTCCCTGCCCTACCATCCCTGTAGACTACAATCCTGGCTTCTGGCTTCTGTGGCCAGTAGCTGTCAGAGGAGCAGGAGCTGGAATCCCAGGTCTTGCCTGGGCTCAGCTTTGGTCCCTGGTCCCCCCACATGCACCGAGGTGATAAGTCTGTTGGAACCACATTCTGGGACACTGCTAAAGATCAAAGTCAGGCAAGAGTCATCTCGAGATTGGAAGTTTAAGGAGTTTTGAGAGGCAGGGACTGCCCAGGACTTGGTCAAGGCCCCCAAGAGGAGTATGGCAATATCAAGCCCATTTCACAGATGCTATAACTGCAGTCCAGGAGAGGACAGAGACTGGACTAAGATCACGTGAGTGGATCTCGAACCTTATGCCTGATCCTTGCCTCAGTCAGCCTGGGGACCCTGAGCAGGACTGCATTTTCCAGCCTGGGCACCGCGGTCTCCATCACTTCCCCTGTGCTTTCTGAGCCATTTGTTTTTATGTCTGGACGTCGAGTGGCCTGCAAGCAGCGCTGGCGTCCGCCGTGAGTATAAAACTGACAAGAGGCGCTGGTGGAGTATGCAAGCTGTCAGCAGGGCAGCCGCCTGTGAAATTAACATGATATCGAAAGTGTCAATGTTTATTTACTGGAAAGATCTGGAAGGGATGCAGAGCAGGCCTGCAGCTGGTGCCTGAGGGTGAGGGTCACCCTTGTGGTCCCTCTTCGGCAGCCCCCTGCCCCCCCACTGGCAGAGCCTATTCATCCCCTGGCTGAAACCCCCACATGCCTCTTGACTTTCTCATGAAGAAATGGGGTGCCATTGACACTCCTCCATGAGGGACCCTCTCATGTCCCAGAGTTCCAAGGAAGATGTCCTGGATTTAGTGAATGGGGTGAGGCCTCTCTGAGGTCCCTTGTGCTCTCTGGGTGCTTCCAGGACAACAGTCATGACTTCTCTACACGGGTCTCCTTTCCCCTCTCCCCAGCCAGAAAGGGGCTGGGATTCTCCAAGGCAGTTTTTCCCCAGCCTCAGCAGACTGGACCAGGGCTGAGGTCACCTGACCCAAAGTCAGCCAATCAGCAAGTGTCTCGCGGGAATTTGAAATCAGGGCACTGCAGCACAGAGGTGCTGGCTCCAGGCAGAACTGCCATTAGGGGTGGTCAGTGGCAGCTACATGCGTGCGAAATGAGGGCAAGAAGCTTGATGGACAGAGGGGACTGGCATGAGAGACCTTCCAGGCCCAGGGAGGCTCAGCCTGGGGGAGGAGGACCCACGATTCATTCTGCAATCACGCTTCCTAAAATTTCTCTGTCACCTTCCAACCAGAGGGCAGAAACTCACTGGCACTAAGACAGAGACTGACACCAGGCCTAAGATGGCAAGAAACACTTTCAGCTAAAATGTGGAATTCACTGGGAAGGATTACACCCACGGTGTGTGGCAGCAAAGCCACTACGCTGTGACCCCTGAAAGCCAGGCTCAGAGGACCACAGAGAAGAGCAAAATCAGAGGCTCTGTGTGGTGTCCTCTGAGCTGGATGTGGCTCTCAGTAGCTCGTAGACTCGCCTCTCCCAGACTCAACTCCAGGACTCTATTGGCACCCCGGTTCCCCTGATCCCAATACCCTATCAGCAATAGCCGTGCAGCCAGTCAGGCCCCTGCTTCTCCTGATGCTGAGGACAGCCGTGCAGCGCTGGCCTGAAAGCTTACTCTACTCCCTCGTTGTCGTGTGGACATTTTCACTGCATCTGGGCTGCTTTCCCTCTATGGCTGCCTCACTATCTGAGGTGCTGAGGGTGGAGAAGCCCCCTCACCAGGAATTCTCACCCAATAGGATGGGGCTGGGCCTGGGAATCTGGATTCCAATTCAAACTACTTTGATTTAGGCCACGGAGGGTGAACCACTCACCTGACCAGAGGCATGGAAGACACCAGCAGTGCATGCTAGAAAACCTGGGAAAGATTTGAAATACCTACTACCCAGGCAATACCTAGCCCTACGAATTAGAGTTAGAGATTGGGATTTACTTATTTAGGTTTTTGGAGACAGGGTCTCGCTATATAGTTCAGGTTGGCCTTGAACTCACTATGGAGCCCAGGCAGGTGACCTTCCTGCCTCAACCTCCCAAGTACTGGGATTACAGGTGTGTATCACCTAGCCTGGCCTTCCCTGCCTTCTGGTTCTGTCTCAGCTGAGGTCACACAGTTGGGCGACACCTGACCTCATCCTGGTCTAGCACAGTGCTCTTGGGAGTTCGGAGCAGTGCACAGAAGCTGCCGTCTTAGGGTACCTGTGCCAAAGCAGCTAAGGAAGGAGCCACTTCTTTTGCAGAGAGGGACAGGGAACTCTGGCCACTGTGCAGCCAGAACTTGAACTAAGGGGGAAGAGGAGGTTCCTCCGCCCCATTCCCGTCCATGGGACCGGCCTCGGCTTCCTGAGGTCCCGTAGACCTTCCATTTGAAGACACTGCAGGCACCTGCTGCCCCATGCTGTGAACCTGTCTGGACAGAGACAGTCCAGAAGCTACACTCAGTCCACTCTGAGCCCCACTCCATTCCCTGGAGGCCCCCAAAGGACAGCAGCTGGCACCTATTGGGCACATCCTGGAGCCAGGCACTTTCCGTGGGCATCGCATCCAAGTTTCTCAACAGCCCTGCACGGGGGAGTGATTATCCTGGTTTTCACAGAGCAGCTCGGTAATGTGCCCCAGGGCGCCCACTGATTAGTGCAGAACAGAGGCATAAAGCGGGGTATGCCAAATCGGATCTCACCGGAAGCCAATTATGCAAAGCAGGGCAGAGAGAGGGTCCTGCTGCGACGTGAGAGTGGGGGGCTGCGGCTTGCCTGCCTCCAGCGTGGAGCCCCGGAGCTGGGACGGGGCGGGGCTGACCATTTGAGGACATTCTGAAGAGAAGCTTCAGAAGGGTCAGGGACCACAGTCTGGTTCATAAGTACCAGGGCCCTGCTCAGGAGCCCGAGCTTTGATCACTTCTGTAGTCACCGTCACTTTGTTAGCCAGCTGCAGAGCGCCTGGGGAACCACCAGGCCTGCGCCCACCCCACCCAGAATGCCTGGTACACATCCCTGCCCACAGTTGTTGGGGGTACATTCAGTGAGGGGCTCACTGGCTGGGGTCTGTGTCCACCACAGACTCAAGCTCCCCAAGAAACTTGACTGTTTTGTTGCGGTTGTTTTCCTGGTGCCTCTCCTGATGACCGGAAAGGGCAGGCTGTTAATGTGAGGAGGAGGGGGAGGGTCCAGAACAAGAATTAGCACCCAATGTTGCAGAGGGGGAAAGTGGAACCCAGGGAGGGAACACTGATCAGAGCCGCATGATGAGTAAGAGCTGACTGAGCTGGAAGTCGGGGAAGGCCTAGGGGACAAGACAGTGGGGAGGGGGTGGGGGTGGGGCACAGGCATAATCCATCCTGAATAAATGCAGAACTGCAGGCCAAAGCCCCACCCTGCCTCAGAGACCCTTCTCTCTGGCCAGTAGCATTTGGGGTGAAGATGCAGCTCCCAAGGCAGAGGGCTGTGGCCTTCCCAAAGCAGCAGGCAGGGGCCATGAGCTGGAGAAATGTGAAGCCTGCAGAGCTGGACCTGGGGGCCTGCTGGAAACCGTGCTCACCTCTGCTGCTGAAGGAGGGAGCCTGGTAGGAAAAGGACCTACACGACTGGCTGTCACCACAGACGCTCATTTCCACTCCAGCGGGACAAGTCGATCTCCTCTTGGGATGGGGCCCTTGGTATTGGGGCGGGGGTCTGGCTGTGCAGCAGGGACAAATTCTCCTCCTCCACACCCGAGGGCCACCTCTCCAGGGCTCTGTCCCTGTCCTGCATGATCTGAATGGAGCTGGGCACTCACTGTGTGGGGACTTCAGAAGGACAATAACAGCACGAGCAGACATTTATTAGCCACTTACTTGGGCCAGACCCACTTCAGAGGGCCTCATGGGCGTGATCTAGTTTACTCCTCACAAGTCACATGGGTGATGTGCCCAATGTCACACAGCTGGGAGGTGGCAGAGCCAATGAGCTATGCCATGTGTGCAGGTGTGTGTGCACACCGGCTCGAGTGTGCAGTGGGGGACAGGGAGAGGAGGGGAGGGGCCCTGTGCAGTCTCTTCAGAATATTCTAGAGAGGAGACAGGACCAAGCTGTCGAGGCACCCTACAGTCACCGGACCAGGTACTCTCCCAGACCTCAGGCACCTGCCACACACAGCAGCTCTGGCCAGGATGCTCACCTGTCCCAGTCCACCCAGAGGGACTCACGTCGCTGGGATTCATTATGGTCTCAATATCTGGCTGCCCCAACCCACTCCTACCACTCCTGCTGCCCTCACCCTGCCTTCTCACCCTTTAGGAAAGAGGGGGCAGGTCTGGGGAGAGGGAGTGCCATGGCCACGCCCTTTGCTGGCCCCTCCCAACCTGTATCCAGGCAACTCAGGCTGGTTGCCTAGGAAACAGTGCCCGCCGGAGAGCTTTCATTGGCCAGCTGCGACTGGCAGGGCGGAGCGAGGCTCCAGGCTTTTGCTCTAGTGGAGCACCGCACGTGTGCTGTTTCAGGCTCACATGTGCGTGCAGGGTGCGTGAGCGCCGAGCTGGGGCCCAGCCTGGCCGCCTGTGAGCCCGGGAAGAAGGGAGGCAAGGGAAGGGGTGGGATGCGGGTCTCTGTGGGGGCCCCAGCATGTGTGGCTCAGCCGGGGTGCGCCAGGCAGGTGCGTGGACGCATCCTTGCTGGCGGGAAGTGGGGGTGCTGCTCTGTAGTCCGTGCACTGGTGTGAATGCTCAGTAAGGAGGGTGCCTGATGTGAAGTCACCGCCTGGTGCGTGCTGCGTGTGGGGCCCGTGGAAAGGCTCTGCACGCACACGAACCTCCGTGCGCTGTGTGGGAGAATGTGAGTTCTGGTGCACAGATGTGCTGCCTTAGGGGGCTGTGCATATGCTCATCTTAAAGAAGGAGCTCTGGTCACTGCCTCCTTTGATTCCATACCTCAGAGCTTCCCTCCTTAAACTTTGAGATGTGACCCTCTCACACTCAAGAACCTACCATAGCTCTCCATTGCCTAGGAGACCCTGTCTCAGTTTCCTCAGCCACCCACACCCAGACCTACCCTGCCTCCACCAGAGCACCAAGAAAGAGCTAACAGGAAGGAGGGTTCTGTCAGTGGCACAGGGGAGACTTCAAAGGCAGGGATGCAGGGTTCAAAGCAGCTCTGCTTTATCCTAAGCCAAGAACTAGAGCAGAGGGTGTGGGGGCCCTGGAAAAGCAGGCGCCTGCCTTTGATTCCTGTCCCTGGGTTGCCCAAGCTGGAGGCATTGGGCTCCACAGCCACCGGGCACTCCCCAGGAGCCCCTGTCTTGCAGCCTGCATATGTTTGGAAAGCTGTCTTCTGCTGGCTGCCGAACAGCATGCCCCCCATTCAGCTGCCCCACTTCTAGAAGGCCTCTGTGCCTCTGGGTGGCTGCAGGGGCCATCAACCTCACAGTGTCTGTGCCTTCCAGCCTTTCCACTGGAGACAGGCAACGGCTGTGCTCCTGGCTCCAGGCAAGCCAGGGACCACCTTGCTGTAAGGCCTCTGCCAGTCCCCACATCGCTGCCGGCTCCACCTGACTCACCATGAAGCAGAGGGTCTTGGCTGCTCCTTCTGGGCCATGCTGCCAGCTGTGTGCAGGAGAAACTGAGGCAAGGACTCACCTGCTGGCATATGATCAGCAGCTACTTGAGAGGACACAAAGATGCTCTAGAGAGGCGACCCCTGGGGGGATTGGGGTGGCTATCTAGAAGACAGGGCCTCTGGGGCTTTGATCATCCTGACTGTTTGGAACTGAGCGCGTCAGGGACGGGTGAGTGGGTCCAGAGGGGGCCGGGGCTGGCGCAGGCGAGGGGCTGGCGGCTTGCACGGTTCCAGGTGATTGAACACACAGCCAGTGCATGTTGGAGAGTGGGATTTATGGGCCAGGCGCAGGGCCTGGTCGTAAATGTCCTCCTGCCGGAGAGGCTGTAACTCTGTCTCGCTTTGGCAGCAGTGTGGCTGAGGCTGTGGACCAGGGATGCCTCTGAAATCTGAACCAAGGGAGCGGGGGTCCCAGCTGTGCCTGTCTTGCTCCTGCCCTTGGGAAGCAGGGAGCAGATCAGCACAGGGGTGCTTGAGCTTCTGTAAGTTCACCCCACAAGGCTGTCCGTGGCATGGTGCTGTGGACAGGACCAGGGAAGAACGAATTCTCAGGCAGCTTTACCCCAACCCGGCCCTGTGTGCTGTGGGAAGGGAACAGTACCCGCCCCCTCCCACCTAGGGGTGCTCCTTGTGTCCTTGGAGTATCCCCAGTGCACTCCAGGCTGGCAGGCATGGAGCGGACAGGGCTGTACTGCGCGAGCGTCTCTGCTCTTTACAATGCCATATTTTTTTTAACGAGCTATGTAGATGTCTGCAGGGTGGAGGCAAAGTCGCCCTGCAGCTGCCTCCTCCTCTAGAACCCGACGTCCCCTCCACCCCCGGTCAGGCTGACCTTGTGTCTCCTATGGGAAGTGTTCTGGATGTGGTGGTTGGCTTCTCTCTGCACCCCTAGATCATCTGAGCCCCGGTGGGGCTGTTGCTGTCACTCATTTCCTAACTGTGGTTTGTCACCCCTTCCCTGTCCTGCATCTACACAATGGGAGCCCTTTGCACCCCCAAAAGTCATGACTCAGTTGTGTGACCTTGGCAGTGGCATGAAGCCTGGAACACAAAGGATCTGGGAGTGGTGAGGGCCTGGGTCTGAGCACCGGGGCATCTGCCACCTCCGTGATCCCCAAACCTCACCCTAGCCTTTCCAGACACCAACATCATCACCTGGCACTGAGACAGGGCCTGAGCTGGGGACGTAGGCTGAGCCACGCTGGGTTTACAGGAGGCTGAGCGATCAGCTCCACATGGCCACTGTGCCCCGTCACCCAGTGGTCCCTAGTTTCCAGCAGGCATCAGGGATAGATTCCTAGAAGCCAAAATAGCTGCCAGGCCTTGCATATTGTGCTGTGGTCTTGGTGGCCCACAGAGGCCAAGTGGCCTGGGAGCCACAGTGGGGAACTGAGTGTCCACACCCCACACACTCACCTACCCATGCTGCAGCAGTCCGAGTAGTCAGAATTTGTCCCGGCCTCGGCACCTACCTGGTTGCAGGTTGGGCTGTCACCCCTTCCTCCTACCTGGGCCTCCACGTCTCATCTGAATGGTGCGTATCAGACCTCCTTAGGGAAGGATGAAGTAAGAGAGCGCAGTGCAGGGTGCGGCCTGGTGCCCGGCACAGCCTTTAGGAGCAGTGGCTGTTAGGATTATTGCTCTGTTCTCCCCCTACCTGCCCCACAACTGCCCACTATGGAAAGGACATTGGACCAAGGGGTAGCAAACTTGGGTTCGAGTTCTGGCTCTTTACTTCCGAGCTGAAGATCCTCAGCCAGTCACTGTCACTGTCTAAGCCACTACTCAAGGGTAAACTGCAGAGTGCAGAGTACTCGTGAGCAGTTCCTGGCAGGTAAAAGGGGACCCAGAGGTGCCTATGCAGGGCTATTTCCAGAGGTGGCTGTAGCACCCTTGGCGTCCTGCACAAGATGCTGTGTGACTGTGCAGTTTCTATCAAGAGCTGGGATCAGTCCTCCCGTTGGACTTGCTTTGGCCGAGTGTGGGGTGTCTTGGCCTAGGTTACCAGGAGACCTGGCGGTGCCCATCTTCACCACGGTGGAGCTGAGACTGGAGGGGCCGTGGAGAATGAGAAGCAGGCAAGGGACACCATCAAGTCTCCCCAGTCAACATCACACCAAACAGAGAGGAGCTGCTGTCATCTCCGAGCTCTGCCAGAGTTGGAGAACTGGTAATATAAATTAATGGTTATGGTTGTAAAACACTAAGTTTTGGGGTGGCTGTTATGCAGAAATAGAACCTGGCAGTCATGCCTCAGCCTTTCTGGGCCATCTTTACCTGATATTGGCTTGGAAAAGGTGAGCTCCTGACCACAGCTGATTGGACAAGGGGTCCAAGGGGTGGGCACCTGACTTCGAGGCACTAGTCCATTGGTTGGGGGGTGACCAATCAGATTTTTTTCCTCTGGAGCCTATGGATGAAGCCATCGGAGACGTTAGCAAGCCAGACAGTAGAGGAGGCTGGAGCTGGGAGTTTTGGGCTGGAAGTAGGGTTGGGAGTTGAATTATATATAGGCTGTCATGTCATCATAGGACACCAAAACAGAGTGAGAAGTGGAAAAGGTAGGAGCCGACTGAACCAGGTTCTGTGAGGCCCCAATAAATCATTCAACTCCAGCTGGTCTGTGCTGTCCCTGAGCCTTGTACCCCATGATCCCTGACTTTGGGCTCTAAAAAGCTCACGGTCCCTCAGCCAGCTGGTGATAGAACTTCCCAGGAACTCCAGAACTGTCCCTCTGACCCTACTACTTTATTATTGTGCCATCCCCTACCTCCCCCCATGACATGCAGGTGTGGCCTTGTTCCCCAGGACCCTGAGGGTGGCTGTTCTCTGGCCAGGCCATGGAGTGCTGGCCCCTGAGCTGCTCCCATCCTCCTCACAGCCTCCCGTTTGGGGTTCTAGCTCTGTGTACTCACAGTCCCAGTTCTTGAGTTTCCACAAAACTAATAGTGGTCTCTAGTGTCCCATGACATGTGTGCCATACCACACATGTGGGCTGTGTACTACACCGTCTTTAATCTTCGGACACCAGAAAACAGGGTTCCCAACCCCATCCTGCACATGGGGCTCAGTGGTGGAAAAGGGATTTGAACCAAGGTCTACCTGGCTCCAAAGCCCATGTCCATCTGCTGGGAAGTGCTAGGTGGGCTCCTTCCTGACTTCTAAGGCTCCTGTCCTGACTGAGCATTAAGCCAGAAGGTGCCCAGGGTGTGCTGCGCCCCCCAAGGCTCCCTGTCCTGGGTGTCATCTCATGGAGGATTGCGCCAGGGCTTGGCTCTGCCAGGGCTCCTGGAAAGCAGGCTGGGCTAAAGGTTCCAGACCTTGCCTGCCCGCCACCGCCACAGACTGCATCCCTGGTCCCAGGCTAGCACATGAGCAGGAAGCAGCTCCCCACAAGTTTGGGGGGGGCCAGAACACCTTGACTGCAAACCCCATGGGGCCTGAGGTGGGCATCAGGGCTGGGGTGGGGCATGAGCATCCAGGAAGTCTCTGCCCCCCACACCTCTGGCTCAGGCTCCCAGCTGGGAGTGTGCCAGGGCAAGGGGTTATCTGCAGCTCCTGGAGGCTGCCAGGCCACGGAGCCCTCAGAATGCTCCCCAACAGCTCTCAGGGCTTTGATCTCTCTTCTAGAGGAAGCTTCCATGGCCAGGGGGTGCTGTGCCTGACTAAGCAGGCCTCCCGGCTCCTAGGCTGAGCCCCTGACCCTGGGCACTTAGTCCCCCACACAGAAAACCTAGTAGGTTTCTCACTTTCTCAAGCTTCCTCAGGGATGTCCGCTCCCCATGGAGCCAGGAGAGTAGGTCCCCAGACTTCACCGTTTGGTGGAACCCAAGGTACCTGAGAGACTGAGCAGCAGCCCCCACACACCATGGGCTGCCCCTTGTGAGGACTTGGGGACAGGGGCTCCCAGGCCCAGGGGACAGAGGTCCTGAGCTCTGGGATCCTGGGTGGTGAGCAGGCTTGTGGGGTCCCTGAAGCCTCCTATGATCTGATTGGCCTCTTGCTGCGTACAGGACACTTGTGTCTGAGGACTCCTGTCTCCCTGCTCCCGAAAGTGGTCTCAACTTCTGCACAGCTCTGAGAAGCCCTGAGGTGGGTTTAGAAATCTGTGGCTCTGGGACCTGGAACCAGGCCCTGGTTGTCACCTCTGGTCCTCACCCCCTGCATCTATACAGCAGTTGTGCCTGACTGTGGTCGTCACCACTACCCTCTGTAGGCTTCCTAAGTGCTAGCCTTGGTGCCAACTAATACCTGATCCTCCTGAAGACCTGAAGCAGCCAGGGCAGCTCCACTTTGTGGCTGGAAGACAGAGGCTCAGAGGTGTGAAGGAATCGTCCCATGCGGGTGCTGTTAGGATCGAAACTGGAACTCGGTCCTGGCCCAGAGCCAGCATGACTTGTCTGCCCCACATTCTCATGGGAAAGGATCTCTTTCCTCCAAGGATTTAAAACCACTGTTCAGAGGAGCCTAAGCCTTCCCCAGAGCCCACAGGTCCCAGGTGCAGGTGAGAGGTGGGCAGAGGGTAGGCAGGACTGCCCAACTGTGGCTGTAAGCTGCATGAGTTGGAGCCAGGAGCCAGGCAGCCTCTCAGGGATGCCTGAGAATGAATGAGTGAATGGATGAATGAGTGAATGAATGAATGGTTGAGTGAATGGCTCATTGCTGGCCCCACGCCACCCCTGCACAGGTTTGGCTGGAAGGTACCATGCATGCAGCCCCGGGGTGCACACTGAGCCCGGAGGAGCCCTGCCTGGAGAAGCCACCTATGGGAGCTCCTTGGGAGGGCTGGCTTTCCTGCCCCCTCCTTCAGTGGAGACTGTGCCTGCTGGCCTTGCATCCCCCAAAGCTCTCCTGTAGCCTGAAAGCCACCCTGGGCCAAGATGTCCCCAGGAGAAAAAAGATGCTTGGAGCGGGGCAGCCAGCCCTCTGACCCTGTGCCCTCTGAGTGTGTGGTCTGTGGGCCAAGCGCTACAACCCCGGGGTTTTCCGCCCATGGCGGGCCTGCCTGGCTCTTCCCTGTCATCTAGGGGCCCCTCTCCAGGGAAGAGTATGGAACATCTAGGCCTGGCTTGACGAGCACGGACATAGTAAGGGATACTGCCTAGCCCTCCTGGCCCCGACTCCAAATCCAGGACCCCCTGAAAAGCCCCAGACAGCCTATGGAATGGCCTGCTAAAAGAAGAGGCAAGCTGGCCCAGGTAGTCCCAAGAGCAGCCCCAGGATGGGCTGGCCCAGTCTCTGCAGACTGGCATGCTACCAGCAAGAACATCTCATGCAACTGGGGCCCGGTAAGTGCTCGTGAAAAGAAGGCTTACACGTGGCCAGATCGCTGTCAGTGGGGGCTTGGGCCTTGGGGCTACCAGACTGGAGCTAGTGGGGTCTATGATGCGGCCCAGGCCTCAGCCACAACCTGGAACCTGTCCCTCTCCCTGGTACCCTGCCCATCCCCTCCAGGTCCCCAGCAGCCCATCCCCACAGGGAGACAAGAACGACCATAAGAGAGGAGTCACCCACACATGTGCACAGCGCTTTACAGGTTACAAAGTGTTTCACATACATCATCTCATCATTCCTCACAACAGCCCTGTGAGGTAGGCAGGGCGGGGGATGTTCCCACGGTACAGACGGGGAGACGCGGCCCAGAGAGGCCAGCAGGCGGCTCAAGGCCACGCAGCAAGTAAGCAGCAGAGCTAGGACCATGGTTTAGGGCTCAGGCCTGCCTCTGGCCCTCGGCTCTCTCCACTGACCATGCTGTCTCCTGGGAGGACCCCAGCCCCATCCAGAGTCTCCGCCACCCCCAAGCCAGCCCCTACCTCCCCATGGCAGTGCCGCCTGGCAGCCCAGCAGACAGCCCCCCACTCCGTGGGCGGCCCTGTCTCTGTCTCCCACTCCCTGTAAAAGGCCAGGCCAGTGCTGGCCCAGGCCCGTGGCCCAGCTGCTCCTGAGGGCGCCCGGCAGAGTGGTGGGGAGGGGCTATGTCCTCCTTTCCTGTTTTCCTGAGTGATCCCTCCCCATAGGGGAAGAGAGAGAAAGGAGGAGGAGGAGGAGGAAGAGAAAACAAGAAACTGAGTTGGAAGGAGGCCCTGGAGCAATCAGGACGTCAAAAGTTTGCATTCCGACTAGCTATAGGAAATAGTTTTTTTTTTTTCTCTTTTTATTATTTCAAGTTTTCATAAAAATCCATAATTATTGAAACCCAAGTTACAGAGGAAGTTCGTAACTTTTTTTTTTTAAACTGAATTATTGACTCTGCCACGTCAGGTAGCCAGCTCTCAATCCAATCTGTGTCACTGCGCGCCCCTGTGAAGCTGGGGTCCCCAGGCCTGGATTTCTGAGGTCCTGGTAGGAAGAGGACGGTGGTGAGGGCTGGCAGGGGGCAGCCAGCCTGGGCCAGGAGGGAGAAGGAGTGTGTGTGGAGGCGCAGGGAGGAGGACAGGAGGGCCAGGAGCCGGTAGGCAACGGCCGGACCCCTTCCCCTGCCCCACAGGCCCCAGGGGTCCCTGCACCCCACCGTCCATCCTCAGATCATCTTCATGTTGAACTTGCGGGGTGCATCGGCCGAGCTGATGCCTGCGTCCGACTTGCGGGGCACATACTCGATCTCAATGTTGTGCTTGGTGTTGCCTTTGCCCCGGCTCCAGAGAAACAGCAGCACCAGGCAGAAGAGCACGACGCCCAGGAAGGAGATGAAGCCCATGGTGGTGGCGATGATGAGCGTCTTGATGTCGAAAGGGAAAGGCACGGTGGCGCGGGTGCTGTTGGCCTCTCCCTCGCCCGGCTGGTTGGAGATGAAGGCGAAGGTCTTGTTGGGCTGATGCGGCCAGTCAGGCGAGTAGCTGCGCACGTGCAGGTGGGCGGGCATGGAGTCGTTGCCGCCCGCGTTGGCCGCGATGCACAGGTACGTGCCGTTGTCCTGCACCTGGGCATAGCGCACCTCCAGGGTGCCGTCGGGAAAGACCGTGAGCCGCCCGTTGCTCTTGGCCGAGACCAGGTGCTTGCGGGGCGAGAGCCAGAGGATGGCGGGTGGCGGGTCGCCATCCGCCCGGCACACAAACTGCACCGTGTGGCCCTCGTCCACGAACACCTGCTGGGCCTTGCGGTCCCGGATGCGGGCGCGGCGGCAGGTGAAGTAATTGGGCAGGAGCACGTCGGGGAAGTCCTTGAACTCCTTGCCCTGTACGAATTCTGGTGTGGCGCACGTGGGCTGCTGCCGGTTGAAGTTGAGCCGCCAGCGGCGCCGGAAGACCCACAGGAGCCGGCAGTCGCAGGCCAGCGGGTTGGAGTCCAGAATGAGGGTCTCCAGGTTGCCCACCGAGTGGAAGGCCGACTCCTCCAGCGTGGTCAGCTGGTTGCCGGACACGTTGAGCACGCGCAGGTAGTTGAGGCCGCGGAAGGCATAAGGCTCCACCACGGCCAGCTGCCCACCCACCAGCTGGATCTCCTGCAGCCTCAGGAGCTCATGCAGCATGGAGCCCTCGATGGTGCCGATGGGGTTGTAGGAGAGGTTGAGGAAGCGCAGGTAGACCAGGTGGCGCACGGCCAGGTAGGGCACGGCAGTCAGGTTGCAGTGTGTGATGGACAGGGACGTCAGGTTGAGGCCGTAGAGGCAGTTGGGGGTCATGGTGTCCAGGTAGGGCCAGTGGGAGATCTCCAGGACTTTGAGCCGGTATAGCCTCTTGAAGGAGTAGTCCCGGATGGCGTTGATGTTGAGATGTCGCAGCCGCAGCACGATGAGCCCGTGCAGGTGGGACAGCGCCTCGGTGGGGATGGAGGTCAGGTTGCATTTCTCCAGCGTCAGCTGCTCCAGGCTGTTGAGGCCGCTGAAGGCGCGGTGGGAGATGTAGACAAGGTCATTGTCCCCGACCTCCAAGGACTTGAGGTTGTACAGGTCCTGGAACATGTAGTCCAGCAGGATGACGATCTTGTTCTCGCTGATGTCCAGCTTGGTCAGGTTGCTGAGGCCCGTGAAGACGCCCAGCGGGATGAGCTTCAGCCGGTTGCTGCGTAGCCCCAGTGTCCGCAGGTTGAAGAGGTTGTTGAAGGCGCCGGGCTCCACGGCGCTCACGATGTTCTCATTGAGCTCCAGCTCCTCCAGGTGCGGGAAGCTGGCGAACTCGTCCTGGTTGAGCGTCTTGATGCGGTTCTTGCCCAGGTCGAGCAGGCGCGTCTCGGTGGGGATGCCCTCCGGCACGGCCACGAAGCGCTTTCGGTGACAGAGCACGGCGCGGTCCTGCGCAGAGCACTCGCAGCGTGGCGGGCAGCCCGTGGCCGAGCCGGACAGCACGGAGCCCAGCACCAGCAGGAGGATGGGCTGCCAGCAGGCCAGGAGGGGGCTGGGCACGCTCCTCGCGCCCCCCGCCAGCATCCTCTCGCTCACCTACACCAGAAACAAGCACAGGACAGGGGCAGCATGAGAGCAGGCAGCACCCAGTGGGACCCTACCCCGAGCCCTCCTGCCCCGCCAGGTGTCCCTGGCATAGATGGAGAGGCAGATGCCGAGTGGCAGGGGACACTAGTCACTGAGACGCCTATGCCATGCGGTCTCCTGCCAGCCTCTCTGGGAACAACAGGGGTCAGGAAAGGGACAGTGCAACTTCCTTTACCATCTACAGGCAATGCCCTGGCTGAGTCTCAGGGACAGAGCCAGGCCTGCTGAGCCACCCCTGGGGCTCACATAGATCAAAGGGGTTCAAAGGCGGCATCCCTAGGAAGGGCTCCCAGGCTGCAGGGCAGGCTCCCGAGGCTGTGGGCACCCTCTTTCATCAGCCCAGCTCCCCTGGTGTGGACCCCTGCCGTCCCCACAGCAGGGCAGCTCAGAGTCCCAGGGGTCGACAAGTGTTGTGGTACCCGTCAGCATCCACAAGCCTCCTCCCCAGCGGGTTCCGGCCCCCAAACGTCTCTCAGCCCCTCCCCTGCACCTGCACAGCCCCAGCCCTGCAGAGTCCCCGACTTCCCTTCCTCTGCGTCACTGTCCTGGTCCCTGCCTGGCCAAGGCTTCCACTGTCCTCTCAGGACACTGCCCCCACCTGCTGAAACCCCACTGCCATGACAGTCTCCCCTGATCCCCCGAGGGAAGTGAGTCCCCCAAAGACCTCCAGTCATCAAGCCCCAGCTCTCAGGGTTCCCGTTCCCTCCTAGCACCAGGGCCATGTGTGCTGTGATCTGAGGGAGGAGTGGTCACCTGTGCCAAGGAGGACAGACAGCCCCAAGTGCTGGCCCAATGGGCACCAGGCCAGTTGGACCCCAAGACCTGCGGCACTGTGGGGAACGGTGGCCGTGTTTGCACTGCTCATGGCCCTGAGCACTGCAGCACGGGAGCCCAGGGAAGGGAGGCCTCCTTGGCCCAGCCCAGATACTCTTTCTACTTCCCTTCCACCCCTCACTGCCTCTCCTTTCCACAAGCCATCCATACTTGTCATCTGAATGTCAAAAGCCCAAGAGATTATGGTTGCCCAAGGACACGCAGCCAGTAGCAGTAGCAGATGTGGGACAGGAGCTCTGGTCTGTCAGACTCTGGGACTGACAGGTGCTTCCTGTTTGTTGATTGACTAAGTGACTGATTAACCAGAGAGGACTTGGGGTGTCAGTGACTTGTCATGGAATTTGTAAGGCTCCGTTATCCCCAGGGGCTGTGTCCACCCTCTCTCTCTCCAGATGCTTCTGGGGCTCAGCTCCCACCCCACCCCCACCAGGCCATTTTCCACAGCACACACGCTCCAGTGACCCACCAGAAAAGCAAACATCCTGACGGGCAATCAATAAGTAATTGGGCTGGCAGCTGGGGCTGGCGCGGGTGTGCAGCTGGGGACCTCGAGAGGTAAATAGGACTTTTAGCACCCAGCTCAGGGTTGGACTGGCGGGTGGTGTGGGAGCTGCTGGAGAGGAGGCTGAGGCGGGGACAGCAAGATTCACAGGCCACCCTGCTGAAGAGAAGTACCTCATGCGGACCTCTTTCTGGTATTCAAACCCTTCCCCACCTGGCTTCAACTTATTCACCACCTCTCCTCCTGCCACTCCCAGAAAAGCCATCCAGCTGTCCACTTGTCTTGCCTGTTCCTGCTGCTAAGCCATCTCCTTTGGAAGAACTGTCCCCAGCAGTCCTTGAGGCTATAACCCCAAAGGCCACCTCCTCCATGAAGCCATCTGTGACCCGCTCCATCAGATCCTGTCCTTGGTCTACAATACTGAAACACTTTATTCTTAGCAGTAATACTATGTAACAGCTAGATGCAGGGACACTACTTAACTATTGAGTGCAAGAATAGGATACTATGTAACTGTTAGATGCAGTAACAACTCCTAGATATAGCAGTACCATGCAAGGCCAGATGCAGATACTATGTAACCATTTGATGCAGTGATACTGTGTAACTCCTGGATGCAATGATACTATGTAACTGCTTGATGCAGTGATACTACCTAACTTCTGGATGCTACATTCTGTTCCAAAGCTGATTTGAGCCAAGCTGGAAACATGATGCTACAAGATGACAAAGATAAAAGTCAAAGAATGCAAGCTAGTCAAGTAAGGCCACAAAACCCTGCATGAGGGCGACAGGCGAAGAGTTTCCTAGTGATCTGAATGAAGAGGGAAACCTGCTCTTGAGCCCCAGCACAGTGCCCCTCCAAAGGATCCTGAGTCAGGATCCTGGGTGAGTTTACCCAAGATCAGCACAGAGCAGACCAGAGGAGGTTCTCTGAAAGACAGAGCATGTGACAGTGAGTGTCAGGGGTGCAAGCCCACTGATCCCCCCACCACAGCAAGCTCTTGAGTAAATTTAAGCAGGTTCATGGAAACACTGGCTGGCTTTGCCCTGTGCAGCTGCCTCTCTGAAGCCAGAGAGATGGGCACGTGGGCACTGCGCCTCATCCCCATCTTTTTGAGGTAGTGTCCTGAATGGCTCAGACAAGGGGGCTCACCACAAGCACAGTGCACTGGGCCTACATCCTGGTCTCCCACCTCACAGGGTCCCTGTCCGCAGGGTGTAGGTGAGGCTGTATCTGAGGGTCATCTGCCGTCTTGGCACCATGAGTCCTCCCAGCCGCCCCTGCAGTGGCCAGGAGATGTGTTTTATACATTTTAATCAGTGTTTTATTTCAGAACCTTGCCCCTTGAAGGGCTTCCCACAAGGGCAAGAATTAAAAATTGGACCAATAAATACAGACAATAAACATCAGAAGCAGCCAGAGGATGGCTGTGCCCCGGGCGTGACACAGCCCCACGGCGGCCTGAGGGGTGGGAGCCATTGCCACTGCAGAAGGCAGGACCCAAGCTGCGGATGCCAACCACACCCGCACCCACGTCCGGGGCAATGGGGCTGCTCTGCCAACGCTGTTCCCTATGACCAGCCTGCCGCGTGGCCCCAGGCAACGCCCACCTTCTCTGGTTGTTTCCCTACAGTGCAGGGATGGGCTGGGGGCCAGAGTCTTGGGGGTAGGCACAACCCCAGAAACTGGACCTTCCCCAGCTGCATAGGGACATCTTTAAACCTGGCGAGGTGACACAAGGTGGGGTCTCCAGCCTCAAACCCCAATTTCATAGGGGCTGGAAGGATCCATGTGAGGGTCCAGCAAGAGTCTTATGTTGGCTGTCACCCTGGGGTGCAGGGTGGTAAGGGCAACTAGTGGGGAGGGAAGGGGCATGGGGGCACCCAAGGGTGGGCTTGGGGAACCACTGAGGGAAGCTACGGGTCATCGTGTAGGCCTCACAGCACCAGCCAGGTCCATGGCGCCTCCTGTAGAAAATGGACGGAACCAGCTTTGGGTTTCACCCTCGCTGTTTCAGACCCTCGTGGCAGCTTTCATAGGAGCCCATTTTACAGGTGAGAAAACTGTTTGGTCCCAGAGCTGCCTGGTGGGAGGGGAAGAGTGGGGTGTCAGGCTGGGAAGATGAGGGCTGCTGGGCCTCGAGAGCCTCATACAGGCTCCTGGCCCTTGACCCACAGGCCTTCCCAAGGTTAGGGTGGCCCAGCAGCTTCTTTCCTAGGAACCAGGGAGGGTAACACGAGCTCATCTTGCCTGATGCCCCCAGTCCTATGGCCGTGTCCGCAGTGGGAGGGAGCAGGAGGGAAGGCAGACAGGGAAGGGGCCGCAGGGCTCCACGTAGCTGCATGGTTAAGAGAGCAGGGACAGAAGAGAGAGACGGGAGAGCCAGGAGGAGAGGCAGGGACGACTGCGGGCACCAGGAGCTGGGGGCAGGGACGGGGCCCAGTAGTCAGGGCACACAGGGCCAGAGCCTGCATCCGTGACTCAGCTTCCCTCTCTGGCTGCTACCATGTGTTACTGTCTCAAGCCCATTCCCCAGCAGTCCTGGAAGCGGGGGAGCAGCCTCTTGAGTCCTCTCAGGGTCTCAGGACATCCTCTGCCCAGCACGCTGGGGGCCCCCTGCCGCCCTCCAGTGGCACTGTGGGGCTTGGCTTCTCCCATCCCAAAGGGACAGAGTCCTCACACAACTCTGGGGACAGCTGTGAGGATGCTGGGCAGTGGACATGGGCCCTACTCTCAATCTCTAGTCTGGATCTGAGAAAGGCTCAGAGGAGGGGAGCTCAGGGTGAACCCCAACTGGATGTCCCCAGAGGCAGGGGAGGGCAGTGACACTGGAGCACAGGCGTGGGGGTGAAGAGGACTTTGGGTCTGGCTCCTCTGAGACTAGGGGACTCCTAATGGCTCTGACACCACCTCCTGCATGGTCCCTGGACTCCGTCTGAAGGCGCTCCTCTGGCTTGGGGCTCAGCCCCACTGAGGTGCGAATGGCTGCTAATGGCCCAGGCTCTGAGCTGCTAATGGGGAGGCTCCACCAGGCCAGGGTAATCCTGGGGTTAGGCTGAGTGCCAGGGACTGCGGAGGCTGCCTCTGGCACATGGGGGGGAGCCCTCAGCGGAGGTGTCCAGTGTCCAGGCGGAGCTTCTTCAGGAGAAATCCAGACCAGGGCAGCCCAGTGTCCCTGTGTCCCCCACCCCTTCACTGGCCCTGCCCCTGCCTTTGCCAGCTCTGCACCTCAGCCACCGCCAACAGGGACAGAAAATTCAACCTGGAAGAAAATTGAGGTCACGTCCTTTGTCGTGTATAATTCTTTATTTTCCTCTTGCTCTTGGTCCTGGTAAAGAGTTGCTGGGCCCCCAGGGTGTGGCTCTGTGTGTGTGTGTGTGTGCGTGCATGGAATTGTACAAGTGTGTGACATTGGCTGCCCCTGCCCATCCTCCCTGGCCCAGTGCCACCAGGCCCCTCCCCGAGGGTCCCTCCTGAGAATGACATTCTCTCTCACGGGCATGCTTCCTGGCCTCTGGGCAGACAGTGCCGACTGGGCAGGGTGTGGCCATCACTTGGGCAGCTGCCAGGCACCCCCAGCTACCTTGGATGCCCTGTGACCCGTGGGGCAAGCACCTGGCCCCTGCAGGGGCGGGAAGAAGGTCCCTGCCTGCTTCATCCCCCACAGCTGTCCCAGGAGCTGCCATCCTTCCGGGCCTGCAGCCCCAGGCCATTTGTGGGATAAATTATGAATTTTAATTGTCAAAGCATCTTAGTGTTTAAAGGCTGCTATATATAGGCTCTGCCCTCCAGGAGTGGCCGCTTGGCAGGGAGGACCCAGAGCGGATGGATTCTGGGCAGACACAGGGTGAGGGGCTCACAGGTCTCAGCCTGGGCTCCAGCCCAGGCATCTGTGTCCTGCACCCTGGGGTGAGGCTCGGGCACCCTGGACCCATCGGCCCTTTCACTGGGTTCTCTGTGTTGGGCACCATCCCCAAAACGGGAGGGGTGAGGCCAAGCCTACATGGGGTGGCCTGAAGGGGCCTGAGGACCCCCAGGTCCTGAGCCCCAGGTCTCCCTTGAGAAGCCTCTGAGATGCCAACCCAAGCTCTCGGACACAGGGGCATCCTGAAGGCCTCTGCCCAATGCTGTGGGCCAGCAGCCAAGGGACCCAAGTTCACACCTGCTGGCTCCCTCTCACCTCCTGGGCCCCCACGGTCCCCTCCCAGATGCTCAGCCCTGGGGGCCGCCACTACCTCAGGGCAGCTCAGGCCAACCCACCCTACCAGGAGAAGCACAGGCCTAGGCTGGGGAGGATGGGGGATGGGTCACAGCTCACAGTGCCAGGCAGGCAGGAGGGGATGGCACTGGTAACCCTAGCAGGGACCTGAGGTCACAGCCTCATCAAACACAAACGCACAGGGCATCAATGGTACGCATACCTATCTTCATGACAGCGGCATGACATTGGTTTGTCATCCCCATTTGACAGATTCCACAAATGAGGGGCAGAGTGAGGGGTATGATTTTCCCTAAGTGGCACAGTGACAGTGGCAGAGCTGGGATCCAACCCCCAGATGGTAACCTGCTGGGTCCTGACCATGTCTGCAAATTGCCTCTCTGTGACTCAGGTCTGAGAGCCTGGAGACCTGCATGATCTTGGGACCACACACCTCTCATGTGGACGCTGCGCCCCACCCCCATCCAGGGACAGACTGCAGGCAGAGCAGAGGGAGGCACAGGTCACTGGTGCATGTAGGACCCCTCTGACGGCACCCACTTCTGATGAGGAGGGAAGGCTCCAAGCCACCAGTCCGCCCCGAAGGACCTAGCTGGTCTGATTCCAGGGGCATAGCACCCTCAGGGACTGCCACACAGGTGAGGAAACTAAGGCCCAAGAGCATCAGGAATGTATCCAGGGCCCTGCAGCATCTCACGGTCTGGGCCTAGGTGGCCCCCACTGGTGGCCACCTTCCCTCCCCAGTCACGCCTGCGGCACAGGGCCACTGTCCTCATAGTGAGGCCAGGTCAGGGATGGGTGGTGGTGTGGGTTATTTCTGCTTCAAACACAAGAAAAGATGAAAAACAGCCCCCAAAACATCAGAAACTGAGGTCCAGCGAGTTATTTTTAACATGTACAGGCAGATATAAATAAAAGCATTGGCCTACTCCTGGCTCTGGCCATGCAAACACTTGCCCTTCCACTGACTATCTGCCAACCCCTCACCAATGCCCATCCTTGCAACCTGGTAAACTGAGCTCAGAAGCAAGGTGGTGATGAGCCCTCTGCCCCCTCTGCTGCCCACTCACGAGACACCCAGGAGGACCAGTCAGCTCAGTGTGAGCAATCGCTGGGCACTGGATGGCTTGAGATGGAAGACCTGCCTTGATGGTGAGTGAGCAGCCCATCACAAGAAGTATGCAAGCAAGATCATAGAGGAAAGACGCAGCAGGGAGACTCCTGTGGGGGTCTACACCCACGCGGCCCTGCTCAGCTCTAAGATGCCCCATCTCGTGCCCAAGTGCCCTGTGTACACGGGCAGCCCAGCAAAGCCAAGCAGAGGCAGTGTCCAAGCCAGGCCCCACCCCCTCCCAGAGCCAGAGCAGGCTCTCTGCAGAAGGAAGCAGAGGAGGTGCAGGGAGAGATTAATTCCCTGAAATGGGAAAAAATAGAAAAACACACACACACCACACACCCTAATAACATGTAATAAGAGGTTGGAGATGGGAACAATGCCCTGGTAATGTCACCCTGGCGGCAATCAATTTGGGTGTCACATGAAATAGGCATAATTATTCCGCCAGCCCTGGCGCCTGGCTCTAACCAGCTCCAGGGGCCCAGGCCCGAGCTGGGAAGGCGGCATGGAATCAATCGTTGGTGCCCGGGGCTGGCAGAGGGAGCTGCTCCCAATTAGCTCCCCTCTGGGCAGCCAGGGGCCTGGGGACACTTGAATTCCCAGGAGCCTCCTTGCAGGGGCTGTGGCAGTCAGAGAAGGTCCCCGGGGTTGGCGAGGAGGAGCAAATACACATTTGTTCCGTCCACTGTCACCAGTCTTATGAAGCACTCAACATCACCAGGCCCCAGGCCAGGTGGCAGAGTAGAGGGGCTGGAGCAGGAAGGAGGGTGCTCCGCCTCCCATGTGCAGACAGCCTTGTGCATCCCTGGCTGGACACAGCGCCCTGGGGTCCCCGGATATGCTGCTCTCTCTGTGCACCCTCCTCTGATAACCGCTGCCCATGCCTGAGTTGAGAGTTTGTGTAGACAGCATCCCCCCAGGTGAGGAAACTGAGGCTCGGAGGGGCCAGCCATTTAGTAAGCTGCTGCCCATCAAAACCTCCATTTCGTACCCCTGGAAACCCTGAATTCCAGAAACAAGCCAAGGCTATCATGCAATACCATTTCACACTCATTCAATCAGGAAACATCAGGACAGCCCATAGCACAGGGACGCTCACCTCCAGCTGGGGGAGGCATCAACTGGCACGACTGATTTGGAAAACACTTTGGCGCATGTCCTAGGAAAGCTAAATGTGAATGCGACCTGTGGCCCAGCAATTCTGCTCTTAGCTGTCGGCCCCAGAGATGCCTGCACAATCACCATGTCAGGAGGCGGGACGAGAATGTCTGGAGCATGAAAGCTGAAAAGGGTGAGACCCCAAAGCCCACGCACAGGAGGATGAGATTGTGCGTGATATCTGAACACCAGAGCACTACACACCCTTGAAAATGAATGAACGGCATCCATGATCAGGTACAACCACACAGATGGGGCGTAAGACTACGAGGAAGAAAACAGCAAATTCCAGAGAACTACGTATAGAGTTTTTTGTTTTGTTTTGTTGTGGTGTGGTGTAGGGGATCGAATCCAGGTCCTTGTATAAGCAAGGCAAGAGTTCTACCACTCAGCCACATCCCCAGCCCTGAGCCATGTCCCCAGCCCTGTACAGAGTTCCTATTCCTTTCACAAAGTTCAAAAATAACTAAGATTAAGCTATATATATATATATATATATATATATATATATATAAAACTTTTAAAGAAAAGAGAATGCTAAGCCCATAATGTGGAGTCCTAGGTGCCACAGAAAAAGAGACCAAGAGTAGGGTGTGGAGAAGTACATGGGAAGACAAATATCATTATCAAAGTGTGAGAGTTCAAGGGCAGACTGGGTTCATGCTGTTCATCACATCGGCACCGCGGCCTGAACTGACATGAAGTGCATGGATTACTTTGTTAACAACTGTGCTGGGCCAGGAGCAGGCACGACCCCCAGCTGCCAGGAGGAGGGCATTATAGGTGAGCCAAGACACGTACGCAGGAGACTGGGCACATTATACCACCTCTCTGGCTCTCTTTTCCCAGTTAGCAAATCTCTGTGCCACCTCCAAGTATACAATTGATAGCAACCCCAGGAAGAAACTATGAGCAGCCAGCATCCATTAGGTACTTACTGTATACCCAGCACCGTCCGAAACACTTTGCATAACTAGTACATTCAACTGTCACCACTGTCCTAGAGGTATCCCCACAGAATGGAAAAATGGAGACTGAGGCGCAGAGAGAGTAAGGAAGCTGACCAAAGCCACACAACCAGGCAGTGGCGGGGCTGGCCCTGGCTCCAGGGGGCACACTCTAACAGCATCACCGCTAAAGACTATTGAAGAAAACACGCACACAGGAGCAGACTTGTCGGCACTCAAGCGGATTCATTCACACATGCAGTGCATAAGCAAAGGTCAGAATCAAGCACGCCTCCAACACATTTGGAAACGACCCTGTCTCTCACACTCCCTCTACAAAGACCCTCCCTCCCTGATGCCAGCACCCGCAAAGACCGCCGCCACTTCAGCGCTCCACCAGCCCCCTCCGCCAAGGAGCCCCTGCCTGCCTTGGCCCCAGGAGGACCCTCTTTCCCCAAGTGCCTGTGTACGCCGCTAAGCTGGGGCCTCCCAAAGTCTGCTCACGCCAGGGGCCAGGCAGAGAGCCCAAGGGACGGGTTCTGCTCTGGCCCAGGGTGCTCAAGGACCCACGGGGGCCAGAGGAACACTCAGCCCAGAGTCCAGCAGGAAGCTCGGCCAGGAAGTACAGAACAGGGCTGAATGAACAGGCTGAGACAGTGTGGCGCTATCCCGAGGGGGCCTGGAGGAGGATCAGGGATTTGGAGCAATCAGGGAAGTTTCCTGGAGGAAGGGCCAGGGGAGGAGAGAAGCGGGGCTCTGGGGTGGGGATGCTAGACCAGTCCAGGTGAGGACGGGGCTGGGTGGAGGAACAGGGGAACAGAACGGAAGGCGATCTGGGGGTGAGCACACGAAGGCACACCAGGAGTCTCATGCACGGGGCAACAAGACAGAGACCCTGACTCAAACCCACCACCACAGAGCGCCTGCCTTGTGGGGCCCATTTTCTCACCCTGTGCCTGACAATGCCTCAGGTCTCGTGGGACCTTGCACAAAATACACATCACCCCATCCCGCCAGGTGCATGCGGCCCACCCACGGCACCCCGCCTTCTGCCCCAACAGGCATCATGGCACCAGGATGCTATCTGACTACACGGCACAGTCGGCCATGCTGGGGAGAGGCTGGCAGTGTCGCTGTGGACTTCTGGATTTTAAAAGACACAAACACAGGTGTTTAGAGCCAGGGATGGAGAGACCCTCAGGGCTCAGCCCCAGGATCTGAGGCCATTGCCAGGTAAACCAGTTGCCCCACCTCCCTTCCAGTCATACAGGACCCCAGGGGGCAGCACACACCCATCCCAGAAAAGCTGGTCCTTTGGTGGGGGAACCCTGCACCCCAGGCCATCACCACTTCAGCTGGTGGTAGCAGGGAGGGGCAGAAACACCAAAGCCTCCCAGGGGCCTGTGCCCCTCTAGTATTCCTCCAGGAGCCCCTCTCTGACACTGGCCTCTTTCAGCGGGTTCCGAGGAGTTCGCATTCCCTCCACCCTCCCTCTGTTTCAGGCCCGATAAAAACACGACAGGCTGCTGTCCCAGCTCCTTAGGACTTGGCGCCCCCCTGCCACGCCAGGACAAAGGCCCTGGAGCAGTGCACCTCCCTACACCCGAGCTCCTCACTGAACCCAGGGAAGCGCCAGGCTCTCTGCCAGCTGGGTGCCCCAGGGTCCCTGGGCATGGGAGGCCCCCCACGCAGGAGCCATGGGCATCACGGCCAGCAAGACTAAGCCGAGAGCGGGACCTGGTGGCGCCTGTGTCCTCTGGCTGCCCAAGCCCAGCAGACGATGGAGGGAGGGCCAGGCTGGCAGGAAGGGGCTGGCCCGGACAGAGCTGACCACTCCTCAGGGCCTCTGCACTCCACCCACCAGGGCAGACCTGCCCCTGCCCTCCCACCTGTCCCTTCACCCCTCAGACCCCAGCACATCTGAGAACAAAGAGGGGGTGCTGTACAACGGTGACCCCAGTGACAGCACAGAGGGGACTGCCCACTGGCCTGGCCCCACCCCCTACCCAAGGTGGGATCCACAGGAGACCGCGCTCCTAGGGGCACCTTGGAGGGCAGGATGCCCAGCGCCTACCGGGAGGGGGTGCAGGAGGCTCCTTGTTCCCACCCCTCCACGGGTCCCCACCTCCCTCCGCTCGCCTCGAAGGAAAAGTGGGGCAGCAGGAGGTGAGAAGCCGGCTGCAGGCAGACAAAGGGGAGGCCCCTAAATGGCTCTGAGGTCCTTCCCGCGGACCCCCTCCCCTTCCCCACCCGTCCCCTGTCACCCGCAGGAGACGGGGCTGGCACTGCCATCCACCCAGACTGGAGCAGTGGAGAAAGCCGGTTATTCGCCCGTGCACTTGCTGGGAAGTGCCAGGTGCTGAGGGCCGCCGGGGCGGGGGGGGGGCGGGATCCCGGGTTCACCTAGGTGGGCACCCTCTAGAACTGACGGGGCGGGGCGGGGGAGTTGTCCTCTAGGGTGACCATGCTCACAATGGGAAGATACCGGACGCCGGGGGCGGGGGAGGTCCCAGCCCCTGGAATCTATTAGAGCGATAGCAAAGCAAGAATCATTTTTGAGGTCTGCGAAGGGACCAGTTCCGTGACCCCAGAGCGGCCCGGGTGGCACCAGGCGCCCTTCATCCCCAGGAGGGTGCAGCCCGGCCACGGTGCCCGAGGCCTGCGCGCGGGGCTCACCTGCATCTCGGACGCGCCGTCCGTCCGTGCGGCTCGGTCGCCAATCGCATGTCGCTCCCGCCGGCGCGGCCCCGGCCCCTACCCAGCCCCCTCCGTCCCCTCCTCCTTCTCCACCTCCGACTCCTCCGCCCGGCAGCCCGCGCGCCCTCGCCGGGCGTCTTGGTCGGGCCGTGCGCCCCACGCGGCGGGAACGGAGCCCACCGGCCCCGGGCGGGAGCAGAGGCCGCGGCCGGCGGTGCGGGCGGCGCTTAGGTCGCGCGCCGCAGGGTCCACGCGCCCGGCTCTGCGCCCCCCGCCGGCCCGGAGCCGCCGTCGTCTGTGCCGCTGGGGCCGCGTTGGGGGCAGCGCGCGCTGCGCCGCGGGGCCGGGACCGGGGCTGGGGCTGGCGAGCTGCGGCCACGCATGCTGAGAGCCGGAGCGCGCGATGGGGATTCCGCGCGCCCCGCCCTGGACCCAAACCCGACTGGGACCCGGAGCGGGGACCGGGACCCGGACCGCCGCCGCCTGCGCCGCCGCCCGCTCCTGCTTTGGCTCGGGTTCCCGCGCCGGCCCCCGCCCGGCTGCCGCTCGGGCTCCGCGCTCTGCCGCGGCGCGGGGAGGGAGCGCAGAAGCGGGGGAGCTGGGGTGGGGGAGGGACCAGGGAGGAGGTGGGACCGGCAGAGGAGGAGGGACGGTCAGAAGGAGGAGGTTGCGCTGCCGCCCAGCCGAGGGGGCGCGGGGCGAGAGCGCGCCAACCCTGCCCCGCACTAGGGGCGCGCCCGTCCTCCCCCGCGTCCTGCACGGAGCGGCGCCCACCCGGTCCGGGTCCGGCGCCCTGCGGGTCCCCGGCCAGCTCGGCCAGGAGTCTGGCCCGCGTTCTCTTGGGGTGCGCGCACTCTGCGGGGGAGCGAGCCGGGCCACGCGCGTGTGCATGCGAGTGCGCGTGTCCGCACGTGGTAACCGGGGTCGCCGCACACTGCCGCGTGGACGCACCTGCGCACGTGAGCGGACAGCGCCCCCCACCCGACCAGGGTTGTTTGGAGGACAGCAGAAGGGTCAGACCCAGGGCCGCGGCCCTGGTCCCCTCCTCAGGAAATGCGCGCCAAGTCCCCAGGAGCCCCATCCTAGCGGCCCCGGCTCCGCGTTCCACCCCGCCCTAGCCTCACTTGTGCCTTCCTGCCCGGTCCAGTCCGCCCAGGTCCCGTCCTGCAGGGGGCGCGGGCCTCGCCAACGGCTGTGCCCCAAGCGCCGCTCCTAGCAGCCGGCAGAGGGCGCGCGGAGCCTCGGTTTGGGCCGCTCTGTGCCCGACCCGGCTCCAGAAAGGTCCGGTCCAGGGAATCCATCGGGTCCTGAGGCCACATCTACAGATGCCCCAGGGAACTAGACCTCTCCCAAAGATCCGGATGACACCGAGATCTTAGGGTGTCTTGACCCCCTGGGAACGCACCCACTGTACAGCCCTCCACCTCCTGGAAGGCAGGTGCACGGCGTGCCAAGCCAGTGTCCAACACAACCATCGACACGACACGGACTCCACGCGACCCCTCTGTTAGCACATTTGTGTCCCGTAAGCACAGAGCTCCTGACACCTGGGGTCCACAGGATGAGACTCCCACCGGAAGGGAAGGAAGCTAAGGCAAGAGCCTGCCTCAAGGCCGTTAGCTTCCCCAAGCAGACCTGGACTCCGCTCTCAGAATCCCCTTCGGCAGCCAGGCTGATATTCCCTGCAGAATGCCTGGCCACATGGAGAGGCGGCTCCCCAAATCCCCCGCCCCAAGCCCCCACCACCCTGGAGTCACACAGACCTGTTCCAGGGAAAATGATCCTGGGTCCCTCTTGGCCTCACTGCCTCACCCCCGCTCTGGACGTCCTGCCCGGAGAAGGTTCCTGCCTTCTGTGTCATATTCATGCTCATCCCAGGCCCAGTTAGGGCCCCTTCCCACCAGGTGCCATCCCCCAGCTGTCCTGAGCAGAGCTGCAACTGTTCCTGTGTGACTGAGAGCGGCAGGCAGGCTCAGAGAGGTTACTCAACTTGTCCATGGTCACACAGCTGGTAAGACATGGGCAGAGGAGTTGAGTTGCCTTCCAGGCTGAGTAAGCCCGGAGGAGGCCGGCTTGGCAGAGGGACTTACAGGTGGGAGGGACCCAGGAGTCCCCTCCCTTCCAGAGCCTAATGCAGGCTGCTCGGCCCTCACCTAGCTGCTGCTTGGACTCCTTCCCCATCTCTCAGCCCCCCTCCTGGCTGTTTGTGAGTGCCCGCCTCCCGCCACCTCCCACAGTGACAGGAATAGACGCTCAGGCTCCGCATAGCGGCTCCCCAGACCCAGCGGGGGCGGGGCTATTCCTGGAGCAGGGCTGACGCAGGCGAGGTGCAGCCCCCCAGATCCCGCCGCCCGCGGCTCACCTGCTGCCTGCCTCGGGAATTGCTGGGGAAAGGGGGGTAGGCTGTCACCCCAGCCTGTCCTGGAAGCTGGCTGCAGAGGCTGGTGTCCCGAGGTGGGGTCCTCCAGGTCCACAGTTGTCCCTCTGCATCCGGGAGGCCTTCTGTGTCCCCAAAGGAAATGACCCCACCCCCACATCCTTGTCACCTGCCATGGAAGTCATGGGCCAGGCAAGGCTTGGTGGGAGGCAGCATGAAAGAAGGACCTTTGAGGGCTCAGCCTGGGCCCAATGCTGACCTCACTCTCCAGACCCATTCAGAGGGTCTCTCTATCCCATCTGCGGGCTAGCCCTCAACACAGGGCTCCTCAGAGAGGAAGCACCAGGGTGGCCCTGTCCAACAACCATGAGGTCCACCCCAGGGCTACACAGAGGCACATTTCCCCACAGCTCCAAACGTGACTGCACGGGGCCACCTGCTGGGCATGCCCTCCTCCTGGTTTCTGTCCCTGCCTTGAAATGCAACCAAAACTTAGCTTTTCCACTCTGCACCCCCCCCAGATGAGATGCCCATGTTGTCCCCCTTCCTTCCCAGTCTGCGGATGGGAGCTGGCCAAGCTGTGTGTCCCACAGGTGGGCACCCAGAAGCTCTGGCTCCTGGGAGAGAATTCAGCGAGCGGTCCCAATTCAGGCCAGAGGGGGGCTGCCAAGGGATTCTGGGGAGGGGACAGGGCCATCTGGCACTAACCCAGCCCCTCTGCAAGCCAGGCTGTGAGCTAGACTTTACTCCTCATCTCACAGTGAGATGGGCAGTGCCAGCCCACTGTACAGCTGAGGGCGCTGGCACTCGGGAGGGCACCACTTCCCCAGGCCCCCTGCCTTCCTGCGCTTGGGAGTCTGGCATGCAAACAGGCAGGTCCTGGCAGGGACGGGGATCCCTGGGGACACAGAGAGTGGCACATACAGCTCTGCCACACACCTGGTCTGGGCTGGTCCTGCAGCCTGTGTCCCAGCACCTTGCAGAGTTTTATGGTGATGATTATTTCTGAAGGCACTTGAAATTAATGATGGCTCTAAAATGGCTGGGACAGCGGAGTCATTGTGGAGACCTGTAATTAGCAAGAAAAACGGTGTTGACAGGCAGCGGGGGCTGGGTTGGCAGTGCAGGCTCAGGATCCGGGTGGGGGGTGTTGCTGTCAGGTGAGTCCCATATTTCCCTTTATGCCACAATTTAGCTTATCCCCTGTTGCATGCCCTTGAGGGATTATGGCCCCTCTCTGGGCCTCAGTTTCCCTGATAATGCACTGGAGGGGGGCTGGGATTCCTTAGGGCCACTGACAGTGGGGACCATGGCTCCTTAGAGGTTCAGGCACCCCTAGAAGGAAGGCTGAGTCCCAGAAGCCAGGCTATTCAGTTCCCAGGGCCATAGCAGAAGCCTCTGCACCGGGCTTGGTGTAATGAAGTCCTGGAGGCTTGGGCTGTCACGGAAGGGTGGAGAAGTGGCAGGAAATCCATAGGTCAGAGCCCTGCACTGGTGCTGCTGCAGAGGCGGACAGGGACGAGGCGGCTGGGGGCGCTAACAGTAAAGTCCCCTCTTGGTGGCAGACCTGGAGCTGCGGCCAGGTTTAGGCTCCTGCTGCCTCCTCCTGACTCCTCCCTAAGAGCCTGCCGGTGGCTCACAGCGGGTCTCATGCAACTGCTCACCACATTCTGCATGGGTGGCTGGCACAGGGAGGGACATGGGGGCAGAGAAGAGGGGGACTCCCCACTATAGTTGATTGAGGGACATCTGTGGTGGCTGCAGAGTAAGACAGCGAGGGCAGGGGTGGCAAGCCCACCTGCTTAGCCAGGCAGCCCCTTCCCCAGCACCTACTGCTGACTTTCTCATCACAACTGGTTTCTCAGACCCTTGAATCCTCTCTCCTCCCCCTTGAGCAGCTCAGGGCTCTAGACAGTCCCTCCTTCCCTAACCTTGCTCCTCTTCCTCTCCGAGTTGGGCCTCACTCCTCGGGTGCCTCCGATTCCTCCTCTGTAAGAGGAGGATCTAGCAGGGCCCAGCGCAGGGCGGCATGAGGCCTTCATGACTTAATGCTCCCTGTGGGTCCTGCGTGGGAGCTGGCCCAAGCCCGGTGGGTGCCTAATCAACACGGGTGTCACTAGGTGTCCTGTGCACAGTGATGGGTGCACTCTGCCCCTGGCCCTTCTGCTGTCATTGAGTCCCTGCTAAGGCCCTGTCCAGTACCCCACACTGAAGAGCAGGACCAAGTTCTCCATCCTTTGAGAATCAGGAACACCTGGAGGATCTGGCTCGCTCTTCTGGCTCCAATGCAGTGAGCCCAGAGCCCTGATGACAGAGGGTCGCACGTGCATAAACTTAAATCCCTTCATCAGCAGGGACCAGTGGATCCTCTAGAGAAGGGACTAGGATGGGGACAGGGACACTCCTGAATCCTCACTCTCATTTCCACTCACTTCAGCACACAGGCTACTCACACCTCTACTGCAGAGGGTCTATAAGAGTAACATGTCGCTATCAACAAGCAATGTCATTGGTAGCCTTCTCTTGTGGATGCAAACAGGCCCTTGGAGGACTCCGGGTAGAAGCCCCGCAGCCACGGCAGGTCCAAGGTCTGCCTGTCTTGGGCCTCGCTGCAGCCCCACTGAGCAGGGCTGCCTGGTTGTGGTGCCCATGGTTACCGAGGAGTAAGTGCTCTCTCTGCAGTCGAGGGGGGGAGGGGGGAACAGGGTGTGTCTGCCCCCCACACTGAAGGCCCTCCAGGAAAACCCCACTGCTCTAACCCTGAGTTATGGGAGATGCAGTCAGGGGTCTTAAGAAGCCAGGGAAGCATACAGTCCATTAAAGGAAAAAGATTAAATTGGGATCAGAAACAAAAATGCAAATAGAAAAAGCAATCTGTATAAAGGGGCCCTCCCTGGCTCCCTGGGACCCAAGGTTCCGTGCTTAGCCAAGCAGCTCCTCCTGAGAGGACGGCTCGCTGTCCCCAAGGCACGTGTCAGGGGGAGCTGGAGCTAATGTGTGCCAACAGGCAGCACTATTAGCAGATCTGTTCATTAAGTGCCCGTCTTGAGCTCTGCTGAGTTGGAGACTTGTTTATTAACTTAAGCCAGAACCTGTTACCAACGGAAGTAAAAGGCAGCCCAGTCACAGAGCCAGGCTGTCTTGGGTTCCCGTTCTATCTCTAACCGCTGTGTGATCCTGGACAAGTTGCTTCATCACTCTGGACCTCAGTTGCCCCATGATGGGCAACCCTAAGATGATCCCCATGGTCTCTGCTCCTGGTGTCCCCACTCTGTAACTCCCTCCCCTCGAGTATGGGACGGACCAACAGACTCACTTCTGATTTGCAGGGACTTCCACCGCCAAGATTAGACTACGAAAAGTGGATGCTTATCTCGGGTGCCCTCTACCCATGGCTGATGTCCACTCTGAAGGGCCAGCTGCCATGTGGTGGGCAGCCCAGTTGAGAAGCCCACATGGATATGAACTCACACCTCCAGATGAGAGCACACTGATTGGGGGCCATTTGTTACCAGCCACAGGTAACTGAGACAACACCATCTACTCAGGGGTGAAATAATCTGCCTCCCAAGGGCAGGGGCAGGACATCACACAGGAGAAGCGCCTGCTGCTGGTGGGGGCACAGAGGGAGGGCACAGCACCCCTGGTGTCTCTGAGGTGTCAGAGATGCAGTCTGTGTCCCTACAATTCCTGTCCTGAGTGTGCATTCCCAAGAAACAAGGAGGAGGTACAGGAAGCTCCCCACAGGGACTGTCTGTCACACTGAAGGTCCCTGTGTTTGTCCCCAGGAAGAGGGACGGATGGAATGTGACACTGATCATGCATCAGAATGCAGGTAGCAATGGGGACAGGGACACAGGAATCACATACATCACCATGGGGGACCCCACAGACACAACAGGGAGCAAAACAGATACATAATAGGGGCCCCTTGGGGATAAACTTTAGAAACACACCAAGCCCTGTAAACGGAGTGTGGAGTCTACATACACAGGAAAAAGGACACAAGCGTCAAGGAGAATAGCAAACCCCAACCCTGGGTGCCGCTCAGAGACAGTGGCTCATTGGATCTTCTGGAAAACCCCAGAGGCCATTCCATTTTCCTTACTTCTTCTTACAGAGGCGGAAACTGAGGCTGGTGTTCTAGGAGACACACCTGGCTCTTGAGTCTAGCAGGAGTCTAGCTGGGGCTTGGTTCCCTACTGCAGCTAATTTCAGGGAACTCTCGGCCTCTGCCCCATGCTCTGTCCCACAGGAGAGATTTATTCCCCTTCCCTGATAGGAAACAACTGGCAGATGCACCCCCTCCCCGACCCCCACTGTGGGCCATGGTGTGAGCCAGCTACAAAGCAGGAGCTCGGCACCAAGGAGGTAAGGACAACAGCAGGTGTGAGTGGGACGATTCAATCCAGCTCAGCGCAGTTTGATTGAGCTTCGTGTGGCCCGGGTCACAGAAAGAAAGGCTGAGGCCAAGGGCCACTGCTGGGCAGCTGTGATGGGGACCCCGTGGAGGTGCTTCAATAAATTCGCACACCAACCTCAACCTCACCTGCCAAAGAGCGACTGTTACGGTCCCCACTCAGCCACCGAGGACACAGGAACAGGGCAGGCGGGCAGCTTGCTGGGTCCACGGAGCAGAGCCGGGGTGGTTAAGATGCACCCACCCTGCACCCTGCCCTTGGGTGTGGGTACCGGGGGGAGGGCCCAGGTCTTGCTGCCCAGGGGCAGCTCGGCTCTGACCAGGGGAGTCTGGGGATTGAGAGGAGGAGGAGCAGTCAGGCCGATTTTCCAGATGTGAGGGGAGGCTGGTGCTCAGGCAGGTGGGACATCATTCATTCATCAACCATACATTCATTCATTCATTTAACATACATTTTCCACAGCCTTCCTTGTATGCC
>RJWM01017606.1:0-42775 GCA_004363535.1 Dasyprocta punctata | reverse complement strand
ATATAAGATATTATCTGGAAGTGTTTCAAGTAAATTAAAACTCTTGGATATTGGAAAATGACTGAAGTGAAGTATTCCTATAGAATATAATATAAAATACACTTGAACGCTACTTTATTTAAAACCAATTGGCTTGATAATAGGCAGTTAGCAGGACCACAGCTAAAATGTATAAACAAACTCTGTTTTCTCTTTTATGCCTGTGTTTGTATGTGTTTGAAAAAATGTTAAATAAAATAAAATAAAATATAATAAATAGGATACTGAAGGTTTTTCATTGAACAATTTTGAAAATAATGTTTATGTGTTTTTTAAAAAATCAAATTATTCCCATATCACAGAGTGTAACACAGGGTATTCCAAGTTCATTGAAAGATTCATTATGAAATAAAATAGAAGTTTTAAAATTAGTAAAATGTTAGTAAAAGTTTGTAATGTCTATAGGGAGAAGACAGACTTGATTACATCAATATTTCCACAAATTTAGGATAAAAACATCTGTAGAAAAAGAAATAAAACATACAAACACACAATATAGAAACAAAATATATTAATGCAATATTTTCAGGACATATGAAAATGAATTAGCATTATTAAACTTTTGATAATAAGCATTATGAAAAGTAATGTTTTCACAAAAATAGTGCTCTAGTGGAAATAATGGGTAACAAGCAAGTAGATACATTTTTCACAAATGTAGATAAAAGGTAAAAATGGCCTGCAGATATTAATAGAAATTAGCCTCACTTAAAAGCCAACACACAAAAATCCAACACATTTAAATACATTATATGTATTATATATTCATTATATATGCTATATATATTCATATCTATACATGAACTTTAAAATGGGTGAGTTCTGGCAAGGGCAATGTAATTTATATTCTCATATACAGCTGCAATATAAATGGATAAGATTTACTGTTACACAATGTGATAATATTAGAAGCCTCATGTGCAGTCTTATTCTTTAAATCAGTTGTTCTATTTCTGAATTTAAAAAAGATATGAGAATGTAACTTAAGGAAGTATTCATGAATGTGAATTGAAAAAACACATGATGTACCACTAGACATAAAAAAATGATCCTGAAAGAATAAAATCATTAAAAAATAGAATCACCTTATGGAATGTAAACATTATTAATATTTCACTCTGAAAAATGTTTAGGATAATACTGAACTCAAAATTTTATAAATTTATTACAAAATTGTGAATTTGGTTCCATTTCAATTATATGAAAATGTTTCATTTAAAATGAACTGCAGGTCATACCCCCTCTTAAGGTGGGTGCCCTTATTTCCTCTGCCGCTTTTCTTCCCTTTTCTCTCATTTTCCTCCCTCCATCCACTTCTTTCTTCTTATATTCCAAGTTTTATTCACTGAGTATGGATCTATTTTGCAAATTGAACATGTTAAACAAAATCAAGAGTGCTGGCAGGGGAAGAGAGTAAGGGGATTTATGTCGCAGCCAAGTCTGTTGGTATAGTGAGAAAGTTTTGACTACTAATTCCTGCATGAGAAAGTCTATTTGTTCCTTTTCTGTTTGGTGACACATCTGTGTTGAATATCTTTCTGCCACATTGGTTGTGTTTCCAGGTATATCTAAAAAAAAGGAGAATCCATTATCTTAACTATATCCATTTCCTACGCATCCAGTGTGAATATCTTTAGTCCTTAATGATTTGGTCTATTCACTTAGCTTAATAAGTCTGGAATATTTTTATTTTAGTTTCTTTGAAGTGGATGCATTCTGGTTATCACAGGTGGAAAAAGGCTCATAATGAAACTGCATTGGATTATGAAAGAGAAAAATCTCTCTTAAGACTTGATGAAAAATCAAATTCAGTATTGATCAGGATCTAACAGGGATTCTAGAAGTAGAAAGCAATCCTGTTAACCTAATGGCAGGTCCGTCAGTCAGGATCAAGGAAAAAAATTTCAGCAAGTGTCACTGAGATGGGCAAAGGTTTTCTATTGCTACACAGTATTATAGATTTTTCCATAAGTGTGGGTTGTCATAAGTTTTATATCATTTAACTATTGCTGCATAAAAAATCACCCCAAAACTTATGGGTCTAACTCATAGCTTCTATTAGTATTCCAAGTTATTTCCCTGCTGACCTGACTGGTTTGGCCTATGAGGGCTTGGTTTGACTGTCCTTGTCAGAGTTGGCTGAAATCATGCATATATCTGTTGTTTGGGGCTGGATGATCCAGAATAGCCTCTGTCACTTGTCCAGTGGCATCAGCTGTCTGCTGAGACAATGGAGCTGACCTGGGCAAGAGTTTTTCATCATTTAGTAGATTTACTCCTATGGCAGTGTCAGAGAGAACAGAAGCATGAAATTTCTCTTGAAATCTGGATTTGCAATTGATGAAATGTCAATTTCAGAGCATTCTACTTGACAGAGGCAATCTCTAGGTGAAGAAAAAAGTAATTTTATCTTGACAAAGGAACTGTAACGTCACATTGCAGAAGGTATGAAGATGAGAAGGAAGAAGATTTGTAGCCACTTAGCAATCAGTCTATCCTAGATAAGGATATCAGGTTAATGTTTAGAGATTAGTGAGCAATAGAAAGTTAGTTCATCTTTCTATGTACAGAAAAAAGGCAAAATCTGAGTTAAACTTTGAGATCGACCTGGAAGCAATGAATGATGAATTGGAAGTGAGGATAAACTGAAGAGGAGAAATGCATTAATAGACATTACTTTCAAAACATAATCACATGGCAAGAAAGAGCTTGAATTAAATTTATATTTAAAGGGAGGGAAAGCTACAGAATTGGCCAAAGCATGGAATTTCCAGGTAAAATTACGTAATGAAATCAGACATTATTCTTCTTTCTTCTCGCATGTTGGGATTGAGTTGACTGGTACCTAAATCTATACAACAAAATCTAAAAGAAACCTACAGATTTGAAAAAAACTCAGTGTCATTCAATTTGATTGATAACATTTTGCTGCTATTTTTGTGTGCACAGAAGAAAAATGTGCATTCCCTACTGGAAATCATCATATTCACTTAGTAACATAACACTAGAATTCCTTCACAATAGTGTAGCTTACCCAAAACTGCATGTTGTTTTCCTTCCCTTCTCTTTGATACTTTTCTTCATGGAAAACCTAGGCCTTGTTTTCATGCTCATTTCAATCAGTATCTTCCAGGATGTGCTCCTGGAATGCTTTAAAACTGAATTATTCTCTAGAACAAAGTAGGAACACTTTCATCAAGCACTGAATCTTCTCTTTTTATTTGCTGTTATCATAGAAGACGGCAAATAATCCTTTCCTTGAATTAGCTTAAAGTCTTATATAAGCCATATGTTCTTTTTTTATTTTGATAAAGGAACAACATTAGAGTTCTAACCCTCCCCAATCTCATGACTTATCACAAACTTACATTAATCATGGCAAAACAGTATTGATATCACGATAGACATACCATCAAGGTACCACTATGAGGTCCCATGTTAGATACTCACATAACAGACAATTGATTTCTAATAAAGATGCAAAAGCAATTAAGGGAAGAAAGGATTGTACCTTCAATAAATATACTGCGACAACTGGATATCCACATGCAAAAAACCTAAACCTTATAGAACATCAAAAATTTCTTAAAACATCCAAAAGTCAACTCAAAATGGCTCACAGTGGGTTAGTTAAAGTAAAGGCAGGTATGACCTGTGTCATTGCTTTGGCTGAGGTCATTCTCTCTGAGACAAAAAGACCAGGACAAGGTGTAAAAAGGAAGGTAGAACCTACAGAGGTGTTCGGTGAGGGGAGGCATTGAATTTATTTCTGAACAGGCCATGTGGATGACTAAGGAGGCCATTATATTTCTCCTTTATTTTTGAAGTATCTTAACTATTTTTATATACTTATACATACACATATACATGCCTTTTTCTTTCAGTTTGTCACACTAATGAAACAAGACAATGTTTATGTATGCATCTTATTTATTTAACTAATAAGTTTGTTCTCAAGGCATATCCATTTACCTATAAAAGTGCCCAATTTATCATTCTTTATGGCTTATTAGTACTCCATTGTATAGAAATACAACGTCTTTTTTATCTGTTCCTCAGCCAGTGGGCATTTAGGTTTTTTCCAAGATCTGACTATTATAAACTGTGCTGCTATAAAGATGGGTGCACATATATCACTGTGGTATGATGTTTTTAATTCTTTTTGGAAAGATACCCAGAAGGGGAATAGCTGGGCCAAATGGTACCTCCAATCCTATTGTTTAGAAGAATCTCCACACTGATTCCCACAGTGGTTGCACCAGTCTGCATTCCCACCAACAGTGGAGAAGGGTTCCTTTTTCTCCACAGCCCCTCCAGCATTTGTTATTGGTTGATTTCTTAATATTAGCCATTCTTTCTGGGGTAGGTGAATTCTTAGTATTGTTTTAATTTGTATATCTCGAATGATCAGTGATGTTGAACAGTTTTTCATGTATTTATTTGCTGTTCATATTTCTTCATCTGAGAAGTGTATGTTCATCTCAGATGCCCATTTTTGGACTGAGTCTTTAAATCTGGGAGGACTGATTTCTTTTTTTTAGTTCTTTATATGTTCTTGATAGTAATCCTTTGTCTGAGGAACAGTTGGCAAATATTTTCTCCCAAATTGTGGGTTGTCTCTTCACTCTGTTGGTGGTTTCTCTTGCTGTGCAAAAGCTTTTCAGTAGGATGAGATCCCATTTGTTAATTCTTTGTGATAAGTCCTATGCAATGTGGGCTTTATTCATAAATTCTTTGTCTACACCAATGTCTTCAAGCGTTTTACCTACTCTATCTTCCAGCAGATTTAAAGTTTCTGTTTTAATATTAAGATCTTTAATCCATTCTGATTTTAGCTTAGTACATGGTGAAACACATGGGTCCAGTTTTAATCTTTGGCATGTGGAAAGCCAGTATTTCCAACATCATTTATTAAAGAGGCTATCTTTCTTCCAGTGAATGTGTTTGGCACCTTTGTCAAAGATAAAGTGGCTTAGTGTGTCTGCAGTTATTTCTGCATATTTTAATCTATTCCATTGACCTTCATGTCTGTATTTTTTTTTTTACCAGTTCCTCACTGTTTTTGTCACAGTAGCTTTATAGTATAATTTTAAGTCAGGGGTTGTGATGTCCCCATCTTGTCTTTTTTGCTCAGAATTGCCTTTGCTCTTCTAGGTCTCTTCTGGTTCCATATGAATTTGAGGATTGTTTTCTCTAATTCTGTGAAATATGCTATTGGAATTTTGATTGGGTTTGCACTGAATCTGTGTAATAGTTTTGGAAGTATGGCCATTTTCACTGTTCTGGTTCTTCCTACCCAAGAGCACGGGATATCTCTCTATTTTCTAATATCCTCTTCAATCTCCTTTTCAGAGTACTGTACTTTTCAATGTAGAGGTCTTTTACATCCTTCTTTAGATTGATTTCTAGGTATTTAATTTTTTTTGGATGCTATTGTAAAAGGCATTTTTTCCCTGATTTCTCTCTCAGTGAGTTTGCTTTTTGTGTACAAGAAGGCTATTGATTTTTGAGTGTTGACTTTGTAAGGGTCGTATGTTCTTTTCCTCAAGAAATCTAAGTACAGTCTTACTCAAGTATATGCTTATGCTTAAAAATAATAACTCTCATTTTTTGAGCACTTGGTATTATAAGGATATGTAGGAGAGTCCCAAAATGCACATGTTGAATTTCCAACCCCCAGGAACGCAGAATATGACTTTGCTTAGAAGAAAGGTTGTTGTAGTTGTAACTAGCTAATAAGAAGTCATTTAAAAAGTACTTACTTTACATGAGAGGGATCCTTATAAGAGGGGAAAACTAGAAACCAAAGACATGGGTAAGAGTCACCAAAGACTGCAACAAGCCACCTGGATCTGACAAGTGGAATAAAACAGATTCTGTCTCACTATTCTAAGCAGGAATTCTCTTCGAGATTGCAACACAGGAACTCTGTGTGAGTTTTCAGCATGATACCCTGCAAAATTTAGACTCTATACTAAAATGTCAATTCTTAGTCTTCAGCTTACCTGACCTATATATTTTATACTTGTCAATTCCTGCAACTGTAAATTCCTTAAAATAAATATGATAATTAAAATAAATATCTACTACAGATAGGTACATTTGTCTCTATGGGTAAGACATAAATTGTTGGTTCTGTCTTTTTAGGTAGCCCTGCTCAACACAAGAAGATTATGCAACTAGCTAATGAGGAAGCAACAATAATACTCATTTTATACAAGATAAAGCTGATTTTAATATTTTTGGTAACCTATCCAAGGTCACACAGTTCATAAGTGACAAAAAAATCAATTCCAAGTCTCTCTGACTCTATGACCCTTTTTTAGGTACTATGATGGCAGTAATACAGTAATTTAAATTGTTCTCCATTTTCATTTATGCAAATTTAGAGAAATTTTTTTTTGCCTTTGGTGTATTGAAGAAAACTGCAGTTGTATTTTTTGGAACACACTCTTACAAATTCAACAATGTAGATGATGAGAATATAAAATACATTGAAGGATGTTTTGCTAAGACTACTAAGATCATTAAAGTTAGTCCTACCGTGAACTCCTGTGTGATCCCCACACAAGCACAGAAATTCTCTGATAATACAGGAGCTAATCACAGCCTCTCTTCAGACATGCTTTAGATTAGCTACATCAATTTCAATCTCGAGGTGAATCATTGCATTCTTAAATTCTGTCTTTCCTGACTTCAACTTAAAAATCATTTTTCCTGTTATCTATCTATCTATCTATCTATATCTTTCAATAAAAAATTAAGAATAATTTCCCTCTTAAAGACTATCTGACAATCAGAATATACCATACACAAATGCACACTGACCCACACATGTACACACATGTACTTTTGGTTCAATATTCTCACTCTGCCAAGTAAGCTTTTCAAGTTCAGGTGTAGCTACTGAGAAGCAGACACTTCAGTTAATTGGGGCAACAAGCGACCAAATGGAAAACTGTTTTATGTCTATGCAAAAACATAGAATTTCATTAAAAGCAATTAAATGACTTAAAGAGATCTCATGCAGGAAGACTACATTCTATCATCTACACTTCAAATTGCTTTTTACCAATACCGTCATTTATCTAATCATTCATTCTCTTTTCTATTTGCCATTATGAATGTGAATCCTGTGCCTAAAGTTGACTCTGTGAAATGCCTCGAGTTAAAAATGAATGTGGAAATATATTCTCCTAATCTCGTGTCTGCAGTATTTTCGCACATGACAGACAATTTCACGTAGCTCACACAACTTCTACTTATGCCAGTCTTAAAAATACCTTAACCTTTTCAGAATCTCAACTGAAATAACATAGTAAATAACATAAAGCAATGGGTTTATGTGAAGTTAAATTATCTAGCATAAAGTAAAAATGTGCAACTTTAAAAGGAGAACTGAACTGTTGTGGTAAAGCTCATTTCTGCTCATAGATACACAGAAAAATATAACAAGAGCTGGAAAGAAGGAATTTAAACAAGTATTTGAGATTTTGGCTCTTGACAGAATGACAATTCAGTATGCTGGTTCTCCCCCTGCCAGCTTGCATCTAGAGATGCCAGAGAAGAAATGCAATCTGTAGGGAGTTGAGTAATTACAGCCAATAAGTGTGAGAAACCCCTGCGGATAAGAGGGCAGGTGTGACCTAGTGCAGAAGACAAGCAGGATAGACAGAGTAAGATTTCATGCTTTGGAAGATAGGCAGGCAATCTGGAAAGAAGTACTTCTTCTGTTCATTTTTCACCATTTCCTCACTGCCCTCATATGACTGAGGGCAGACGAACAAGAGCCGCAGCCAAGAACTGCACTCGGTGGGGTGATATCAAAGCAGTGCCAAGACCTAGGGTGAGAAGAGTGTGAAAACAAGTGTAGGCTGATTATCAGGACCACACAGCTGTCCTCCTTCTACTCACACTGGGGAAAGTAGATATTCAGTTAAGCAAGCAATGCTTGCAAAGATTCCAGGAAGACATGCATTTCACACCTAACCACATACATGTGATAGAGAAGCAGATAGAAAGAAACAGAAAAAAAATATCATCTATAGCAGGATAATAATACCTTTTCCAAACCCATCAGCAGGTTTCTTCTTCCTTCTCTTCAAGGCCTGTGACTATTTTTCCCAGCCACTTTTAATTCCAAGGATGTCCAGGAAAAATAAGTATATTTGCATTTGTCACAAATTGTGTATTAATAAAGACTGGATGGTTTGAAACAACAGAAATGTATGTTTTCACAGTTCTTGGGCTAGGAGTCTAAAATCAAGATGTGAGCAGAGTCATGTTCCTGTCAGAGTCCCTGGGGCAAATTCCGTTCTTTGGCCCTTCCAGCCTCTAGTGTGTGCAAACATCACTTGGCTCATAGTAGCAAAACCCCCGATCCTTGCATCTGTCTTTTCATCGCCTCTGTCCTCAGTAGGTCAATTCTTTCTCAGAAAATTTCTTATAAAGGAGCAAAAGACATGTAAAAGGTCCACTCAAAAAATCCAGCATAATTTCTAACTAATGGTGCTAAGTAGGTCATATCTAAAAGACTCCTTTTCAGATCTGATAAGAATTGCATATTCAGAGGCTGATATACTTAAAAGTCTTTTCTAAGTATGCTGATATTCAGATGCAATATTTTGCTAAAATTTTTGGTACCTGCTAACAAAAAAAAAGAAGAAAATTAATATTGGGAAAATAACTAGAAACTTCCAAATGCAGGCAAGAATTTTAATGCAAACAAAATAGAATTCAAAGTAAATACTAATCATGAAAAATAAATAATCGTTGCAACTGACAGATGAAATAATTTAGAATATATTTGTCCAGATTATGAGATACAGTACTGTTTCAAGACCTTGTATAGAGTATCCCAATGATCTGGTATACTCCTTTCTTCAGTAACTACATGTTCCAACTTGTCTGATTTTTAATTAAATCAGAATAGTTTAGAGAGAACTTATTTTACAGTCCTTGTGACTTTCTCTCTTACTACTTGACATATTTTTCTATAGTACTTAATGCTATCTCATAGCCTCTATGTTATACTCATTTATTTATTTCTTATTGGTCCTTCCCTCACTCACAGGTAGAAATTTATAGGTTTTTCCATTGCTGTCTCTCAATGCCTAAAACATAAACTGACACAAAGTAAGAGCTCACTAAAGAGTGACTGAAGATTAAATTGACTAAATATATATGAATATATGCATACCAAACAATTTAGCAAGAATGAGAAAAAAATTGGTAGAACTATGGATGGAGATATATTAGTGTTCATCATTTTAAAATTTAATTCAGAAACCAGAAGTGGTAGCACAAGTCTTTAATCCCAGCACTCGGGAGGCTGAGGTAGGAGGAGCATTGTGAGTTCGAGGCCCTTTTGGGCTACCATGAGAGTGCAAGGCCTGCCTGAGCTACATAGTGCTACCCTGCCTTAAAAAACTAGGGCTGGTAGTTTGGCTCAGTGGCTTAAGTGCCTGGCTGGCAGGTGCAAGGTTGTGAGTTTGATCCCCAGTGTCACAAAATAAAAAATAATAATAATAAAATAAAAAATAAAATTTACTTCAGAAATTTTATAGGGAAAACAAATAATGCACAAGATGTAGAAGCATCAAATACTGCCATAAAATATCAAATTATTCTTTATCAAAGACAAAATATATTTGTCTACAGATGTGATGAGACTAGGTACACCTAATAAAATTTAATGGAAGCAGAGAAGGATGATAGGTAAAAAGTAAATTTTGAAACCAGTGAAATTCTTCTGTATGATATTGTAATGGTAGATATATGCCTTTATATATTGATCAAAGTTCACACGAAGTATTTATACAACAAAGAATGACCTCTAATGTAAACCAAGGATTTAGTTAATCAAATGTGTCAATATTAACTCATGTGTAACAAATATATTGTAGTAATGGAAGATGTTAATAACAGGAAAAATCCATGTATATCTGTGTGTGTGTGAGTGTGGGTATAGGCGGGTGTGATGAGCATGAAGAGCATGTGGAAACTCTACTTCTATTAAATCTTGATGTAAAATTAGAACTACTCTAAGAATAAGCTTTATTAATTAAGACAACTCAATGAAATTGGAAATAAAAGACAACTAGTATATCTGCAATTGAATTGCATGTTCTTAAGTACATCTTGGTTTAAAGATGTAATTTTAAATAGGAATTCATTAGAAACTTCAACACAATAAAAAAGGTACGTCAAGAATTGCTGATATCTAAAATATTACAATAGACCTAAGTTTAATTCTACTGATCATATAAAAAGAAGAGGGAAAGGGGAGGCGAGGAGAGGAAAGGGAAGCAGGAAGATTAAATATGTGTCATGTATATGTATAGATACAATGAATGTAAATGTTATATTTCATAAACACAATCTTGCAATAATAATAATAACAATCATAATAAAAATGGAGAAAGGGGATTTAGAGACTGAAGGAGAGAGATGGGTGGGAAGGGGAAAGGGATGATGTGCACTTACCTACACCCTAAGAATATAAACTTCATGTACCGCAAACATGTACTAATTAAATTAAAAGGTAAATGAAGTCTCTGAGTTAAAGACATACATGCTATTTTGTGGACAAAACTGAAGTAGGGATATGAAGGCTAACAAGATAAAGACTGAACAGCCAGTCTTAATTTTCAGCCTGATAGGATTGAGACATTCAGAAAGGCAACAGTATCATTTGAGTGCTATGTATTTATCAATGGATCGATCCACAGATATTCATAGCTGAATCTACTGTTAGCGGGTAGTACCCAGACTGGGGGGGGGGGGACTTGTTGGCAACCTGCTTTAGGTTCCATAGCAATCTCCCATCCTTCACTTCACCCCACTCTTCTGCCATGAGGTTTTTGCCTTGGAGCCAATGACTGAATCTTCAGAAGCAGTGAGGTGAAAAACAGCACCTCCTTCTTTAATTTGTTGGTGTGGAGTATTTTGTCAACAACAGGAAAGCTGACAGATACGACATTCATAGCAACATTGAGATTCATGATTAAATCATTTCCCTGCGCTTCGCTGCAGGTGAAATGGTTTACAAACTTAAAATAAGGTAGTGAGTAATTTTACAAGGAAAAAATGAAGTAATAGGTCAATATCAAAGGAGAAGAGAAGGAGGAGAAAGAAGAAGGAGAAGGAGGAGAAGAAGAAAAAATTGCATTGGGGAAGAAAGAAAAGAAGAAAGAGGGATATCTGCTCTTTAGACAAAGAAGTTTTAAACATATATAAAAGCAAAGGATGTACATGTATCATTAAAGTTCTTGATAATTTGTGAATGACAAGTTCTTGTACCCTCTCTAAATAGTAACTGCGAGGTAGAACATAGAGATACGGAATTAATACAATGGGTGATATATTTGAGTCCCCTGATTTAGGTGCTGAGCTTTCAGAAACAATGCAACATAGAAACTAAAACTCAAAGGCCCTGTGCCTGTAAATGACTATATAACTCATTGTCCATACTGGGTCTCATTTAGGCAAAAAAGGAGTTATGAAAAATTATAGTTTCATCGTGATAACGTCTCTAGGCATTAAAGAATCTAAGTGAAAATTTGGTAAGGAAAACATGTATCTTGGTGGGACAAAAGTTGAATTTGTAAAATTTATGGGATACGATAACCTTAGACTTGAGACTTACTGAAAGCTGACACCTAAATCAGTGAAATCCAGAAAGCAATTGGGAAAGCAAACACAAAGAAAATCACAGAATCACCTTGAATAACCAGGGCCAGTGTATGTGGCAATGTTCAAGGACCACATATTCTGAAGATTAACCCCCCAGAAAGTACAAATTGTGGGATGATGTTACTACCTGGATAGTGAATCACACTGGAGCATTTGCAAATGACAGACTGATATTTACAAGGAAATCACCATGAAAATTTAAAATAAAAGTTTAAAATAGTTGAAGACGAAACAGAAGAATTAAGCAATAACATAAGCAGAGGGAATTTTGAATACAATTGCTTTGAAAAAATCAATGAAATAAATTTTGGAAACTGAATATATGGGAATTAAAAGTAAAATTATATGCAATAAAAGCAATTGGATCATAATGAAAATTTTGAGATTTCTTCCTGTAAGAACTGGTACTAATGCTCCAGGATTCTTAACACGTAGTTGTTTGTGTGTGCTTGTGCATATGTGCGATAAAAGAATTACATTGATATAGTTTGCTTAAATGGTGACTTTTTCTTTAAAAATCACCTATTGCTATATTTCTTCCTAAAATTCAGGAAAAACAACTTCTGATTACAGAAAGTACTGATGCAGAATATGAAATTTAATTTTGAACATCATTACTAAAAAAAGAATCGTACATTTGAATTTCCAGCTTCTTATATCCTGGATTTCACTTTCCATAAGGAGTTACTTTTTGAGGAATCTTGCTAGGTTATAATTAACTATTTGAAAGGGAAGTCATATTGCTTTTATACATGCAATTCAATTTTCCTCTCCTTAAGCCTATGGATAGGTATCATTCTGGCCGTACTCTTCTGTCCTGTAGACCTCACTAGACAGAAATTAATTCTAATAATCACCATGAGGTGATTTACAGTAACTCAATCTAGCAAATACACGTTACTTTTCTATGCACATTCTGCTATCTGGAAGACAGTCTTAAAGTCATATTGCTTTATATTTAATATCTGTGAATTTTACTTAAAACAGTTATAGAGCATTTAGCTATGCTACTATACACGAAAATAAAGCAGGAAAAAAATTACACTATCTCTGCTTAATAACTTCTGGTGAAATACATTCTTTCAGAATCTAAGAAAAACATTTGATTACAAAAATGCAGCAGCTACTAAAAGATTTTTTCCATAGATTTATTTTCTGGCTCATCTGGCTGATCATATTTCCTCCAGTGACTTTAATTAGTTTTTCCCAGGGCATGTGGCTATGAAAAGATTTGTATAAAATAAAAGTAGTGACACCTGTAGGATAGGTAAGTAGCTGTGACATAGGCTACATTGCTAATTCTTGCAGTCTCTAAAGATCACTTCAAGAGAAAATGGCTAATTAACCATACCAAGACTCAGCTGATGGAGTGACAGATGGGTACCTGAGGGCTAATCCCGGTGGTTAATAATAAAATCACATGGCTTTAAATTTTACAGAGCATATTTTCTGGTACTAAAGTGTTCTTGGTAACTTTGGCTAAAAGCTATTGAGATATACAGTGAAGGCTCTCAGTAAAGAAACGAAAATTTAAAATTGAATTGGTGTCATGTTTTCAATTCACTATTGTTGTCACATTTTTAAAACTGCTTTTCCTGTCAAATAGATTCTTTACTACTAAATATTGGCTTCAGTTGTGTTGCTAAATGTCCAATTTCCATCAAGGAGACTTGCTAAATAAATGAATGGAATTAGGTCTCCATTGATTAATATGTTCACCTATTGCATAGACCTGAAAGACAATATGAAAAATCTAAAAAGTGATAATGATCCTAGCATTTTTAGCATTACCATACTTCCAGCTTGTAAGTGTGAAGTTATATATGTACATTCATGTTTATAGCAGCACAGTTTGCAATAGCTAAATCTTTAAAATAGTCCAAATGTCCATCAACTGATGAATGGATAAAGATGTGGGAATTTTTTATAAAATAGGGTCTTGCTCTGCCATAAAAAAGGATAAACTTGAGACATTTCTAGGTAAATGAATGTACCTTGAGATTATACTCTTAAGTGAAATATATTGGACACACATGTGTTAATATTGCATTGTTTCTCTGGGCCAAAATATATAATAGATATTGTAAAATAGGAATAAAATGTCCAAATGTGAAGGGGAACTAGGGAGGGGGAGGGAGAAAGGGAAGACAAAAAGTGGAGAAAAGAAAGAAAAAAATGGAAGCATAACATTTATAAATAAGGAGGGAAATGAGTTGAAGAAAGGATAGGGGAATGGCGAAAATCAGAAAAATCAAGATATATCACTTACAGATACAAATTCCCTATGATGAATGTCATCATTTTGTACACTTAAAATGTACCAATAAACTTACTATAAAAAATTTAAATCAGTGGTATTTCTTTATGCACTAGTTTGTTTGGGTGTGGTTATAAAGTTGATATTCAGTGGTTATTCTTAGGAAATTCTCTGTCTCTCACTTTCCATCTATTTCCTTTCTTCTTCCTTCCTTGTTTCCTTTCCTCTTGTCTTAATTTTCTTTCTCTTTCCTTTTATTCTCTTTCAATCATTTATTGAATTTTATCCTCAAATGTCTGAGATTAGGTCTACTCAAGCATTTCAAAATATTGTGTAGATCAAGGAAGACACTTGGCGATTCCATTAATACTGAAATACAGAGTTGCTATCAGATGTCTTTTAAAACAGAATCAGTTTTTGGGTTTTGAGTATGATAAATAAACAAAGAAAATTATATATACATGTGTATATTCGCATATGTATATATACTTGAAGTGAATTTTTTGGGAAACAAAAATCATAAAACATAAAATATAAATGACCATGATTTACTTATATTCTCATTCACACATTTTAGTCTTTATCAAAATTCAAGTTTTTCAACAGCTCTTCTATGATTTTAAAATATTCACATTTCATGTTCAACACTTAACTGGCTTTACCATTTCAATCATGCATATTTTTAGGAAAGAGTAAAAAATTATTAATATATTTTTAGTCTTCTCTCTGGGGTTCTGATCTCCTCTGTTCCTCTGGAATTGCAAAATGAAGACTGTAGAACAACAAAGAAAGTAGAAATGACAAGGAGAACTCAGATTATCACATCAGAATAGCCAGAATAAAGGACGAGCTGTTTTCTGCTCTGGCATAGTGAAGGCCACAGCAATAGTTAGAGGAAGAAATTGGAAAGAGATGTGGAAAGTGAACTCAACTGTGAGAGCAGCATGAAAGCCTTTCAGTAACTTTCAAACACACAGAGAATAGGAAAAGACAGGTATTGTTAATAAGAATGACTGTGAACAATGTGGTTCAATGATTTCTAATATTCTTGAGACCTGGATACAAAGACTGACATTTATTTACCTTTGACCTCGAATCACATGACCATAGATTTATTTAATTGGTATATCTTAACTGAAGTACTTTGGTTACATTATCAGCTACCCAGACCTTCACAAAACCAGAAGGCAGGCTTTCCGAGGTGTAGCAGTAATATTGTAATGTGTATTTAAATACATATTGGAATGACCCTGCAAAGAAAAAAAGATGATAGCTGTATAAATATAGGTAATTGGTACAATTTATGCTTTAGAATATGCTGGCTTGATTAAGATGATTCTCACTGCAAGATTGGTGAATATGCCCTAAAAGAAGATTTACAAGAGAATGCAGAAAAATTTTGCGTGTGGAGATAGATATAAGGAAATCAGGATGATTCTTAAATACTCTCACCTTGAAAATTACACAGCTGTTATGTGTGCATTTTTTTCTTCAGGTATGTTAAAGTAAAAAACCACAATCATTTCCTTCTATTATTCATTGCATTAATTGTAGGAAGGGAAATAAAGTGAATACTGATACTATTGCAACAAGACCTATCAAAACATTCTAATTTTTTGGATGAGATCATTATGAAGTTAATTTATTGCTAGAAATTTGCTTTTGGTCCTAATAACAAGTTCATCTAAATCATTAATAACTAAAATGTCTTAGTCAGATTAAGTGTATTTAAGACTTCATGTTTAAAATGTTATTTGGAATGTGACTTTCTATTTTTTATTTAAAGTCTAACAACAAGTCAGATTTTAATTATTGAAAAAAACCCACATCGTGGCATTATTAAATACCCCCTTATCCACTGAAACCTTTCAATTCCATGCCATCATTGGTAAAATAATACTTTATAGTGTTTACATGAAATCACTTATATGTGAAGTTTAAAAAAATAAAAAATAAAAAAAAACCAGAAAGTAGAATGGTTGTTGCCAGAAAGTAGGAAGTAGTACAAATGTGAAAATTATGGTTAAATGTCACAAGTTTTCAGTTTTAACCTGAATAAGACCTGGAGAGCTAAGGAACAGCCTGGTGACTATCGTCAGTAATATATTATATGGTTGAAGTTTTTACTATGAGTAGATCTTAATTAGTCTCACCCCCCCAAAAAAAAGATAGTTATGTGAAGCAATCATATGTTAATTATTTTATTTTATTTTACTTTTTGGTAATGGGGATCAAACTTTTAATTATTTTAATTATGAAAATCACTGCACAAGGTATATTTAAATTAAAATACCTCATTTTATAACCTAAATATACAATATTTGATTTTGTCAGCAGTACCTGAATAAAGCCAAGAAAAAGTTAATAGCTTTTGAATTGTCAACTAAATTCTTTTGAACTTTGAGATGTTTATTTGTTCACCCCTTTGGCAAAAGAAATTCAACATGCTGAGTTTCTCTGATGATTGTATGGGGAGAATTGCCACTGAATCTCAAGCTGTTCAAACTACTTCTCATAGCATTCAAGATAATCATTGCTAGCATGGCATTGAGATGGATCCTCGTCCTGTAAACAGTGTTCAAAACTGATGCCTTATTCTGGAAAGAGGTTACTGCCACATAAATCACAGAGGCCATAAAAATTGCTTGACAGGAGAGGTAAAATTGATAGGCGACTACCATGGAAAGAATGATTGACAGCAAGACAATGCAAAACATCTCGGACTGAGGGAAATGTGGCCCACGGGGACTGCTTTTTCAATCACTGAGAGATGGTTTCTACTAGAAAAATAGGAAAATGCTGTTAGCTTTCAGATTTCTCCTAAAATGACTGATTATCAGAAAGGGGAAGAAGAAGAAACCACATGTATTGAGGAATAAAGATGACATGGATTTTGCCTCTTACAAGATAGTGACTCTCAGACCTGTAAATACGTCTTAGAAATCCATTGTTCTTATGAAAAGTAGATACTCTTAATTCACCCTGCAGACCTAAAGATTCACATACCCATGGGTGGTGATTTGACCCCAGTATTTTTTATGAGTTCCCATAGAGATTATTGTAACTAGCTAGATTTGCTAAATGCAGCTAAGGAATACTTTTATTGCAGTCCCTAACATAACATAAATTCTACGCAACATAAAATCTATCTTTTATCATCTTCATTTCTTCTACATCATTGTACTTAAACTAATTTACATTCATACTATAGTATTTGTTTTTTAAATATCATAATATACTTTTTCTAATCTCTAGGACATATCAAGCAGTATCAATTTTTTAAAAAATAGCATTTATATCTTTTAACTGAAATTTGAGACTTGGTTTCTTTTAGTCAAATTTGGAATATTTGTCAATCTTCCTCTAGCTTATCACTAAAGACTCATTTGTGGTATCCTATTCTTGGAAATTCATGACCAAGACAAGTACTTCCAGATAACTATATATTTCCCTTTGATGGTGGGACTGCATGAATACGTGTTTCATTATTTTTGCAATGATAACAAATTCACGAATGTGAGTTCACATAAGAAATAACTGATTTTATCCAGAGACTTAAACTAGCAAAGTGGAAACAAAAAAAATTAATAAATTCAAGGAGTTGACCACATTTGATATGATGAGGAAGGTGATTTTGCAGTTGAAGAACAAAGTTATTGAAGTTAATATAAAAGATAAACTAGGTGGGTATAATAGGCTTAAATGATGGAATTAAATGACAGGAATAAACAGAGACTAAAGTACATATGAGGAGACAACGCAGCTTTAATAGAAAACTACAAACACTTAAACACATAGAAAGATAAAAGTAACAAAAAATAAATACTAATAAGTTTGTTGTGTATTTTTTCAACTCGTAAAAATAAGCCTATGTTGGTTGATTATTCCTGTGGTAAAAATAATGTCGTTTTCTTTGAAAATATACAGCATCTCCGAGATAAATTTAAATTTTTCATATTGTGATTGAGACTTGTCAAAATGCAAATAAAAGTTTGAGTAAAGGGGAGAATACTGAACAAGAGAATAAAATACCCTCCAAAAAAGTGGGGACTGCAAAATCGTGATATGAAGGGAAATGGAAGTAGAAAGCCATATGATATGGCTGCATAAGACATAGTGTTAATGTGATTGATTTTCTAGTATAGAAATGGACACTGAAGATGATTCCTAGCTTTAGCCCTGGCTTCAAGGTAGAGTTTATGGAAAAAGCAATTCCTTGCTATCTTGCTAGTGATCTTTTCATTACTATAACACATACCTGAGATAATCAACTCATAAAGAGAAAAGGTTCATATTGGTTCACAATGTAGAAGTTTCATTCCATGATCGATTTACTCTATTGCTTTGGGAAAATGGTGAAGAAACACATCATGCCATGAGTGCTTGGTAGAGCAAAACAGCTCACTTCATGATCAGGAAACAGAGGGAGCAAGGTACTGGGGTCCCACAGATGTCTCACAGGCACATATGCAATGACTGAAAATCACCCACGAGACCCATTTCTTCAAGGTTTTACAACTTCCCACAAGTACCATTTGGAGGACCAAGCCTTTAACACAGAACCCTTGGGTTTAATTTAAGTTCCAAGCTCTAGCATGCATAATAAAGTTTCATATTTAAAAAATCCATGCTAACCATTTATTAGATGTTAAAACTAAACCTATTTGTAGGTTCAAAACATTTTTTACCTTTTAAACATGCTTACAATCTAGTCATGCAGACTTGCACACAACTGTAATGTACGAACAAAAAACTGGAATTAGGATACTTGAAGATAGTTACTGAGTCCTATATAAAGAACAATTTTGCGTCAGAAATATGCTATTATGGTATGGGAAACCTATTTTAAATCCAGTTCAGTGCTTTAGAAAGTGATATGGTTCCAAAAGTAGCAGTTTTTTTGGGGGGGCTGTACACTAAAACTAATGTTATTATTTAAGCAAAAGTGTAAAATTGTGCTGGAGTGTAACATATTTTTTTCTTGATAGAGAGTAAAGTATCTGATCCAAAGACACTTAGGGAACACATAGCAAAAGAACTAATATATTCTCACTTTGTTTGGTTTATTGTGTTAATAATAAGTGAATGAACAAAACTTACTGATTTTTCCTTGTTTGGGATAATAAGAGAATTGTTAACCATAAATGTAGGTATTAAATTACTTTGTACAATTCATATTTTATTTTAACATATATGTGATTCTTCAGAAAATAATGAATAGTTATTATTGGCTAGCAAGTGTCAAAGTGTACAGTTAAAGAGAACTTTGAAAGTTACACATATTGTCTCATTTATTAATTATTTAATTCAATGATTAAACATTCCTGTTACCATGGGCCCCAATTTAATATTAAAACTAATTGTAATTCTGCACAAACAAATCAAGAAATATATTGCTAGGGGTGTGGCTCAGTGGTACAGTGCTTGCCTAACGTGTATGAAGCCCTGAGGTCAATCTTCATTTACCACCAAAAAAAAAAAAAAAAAGAAAAAGAAGAAGAAGAAAGTATAATTATACCATGTTCATCCAGAGCCAGTGTTATTTGCAATGAGATTCTATAGAATGAGTACATTTCAGCCCTACTTTTCTGTAAAGAGAAAGACATACCAAACTGCCAGTTCATGTGCAATGAGGAGTTAGTGTTACGCTCACTAAACTGAAAGAACATCACCCTGACATGGCACTGGAAGAAGAGAGGGAGCTTGGTGTGAAAGGAGCCTGAACACAAAGTAGGAAATAAACTGAACATGATATTGGACATTGGTGATTATGTTCAAGTTATTTTACTTTATATTTATCCAAACAGAAGACCATAAATATTGGTTAGCTATAGCCTCAATCATTCTGCAAAACAAGCAAACACAAAAATCTTAGTAGCTTATAATGCTAAGATTATTTGGCTCACACAACTATAGGTATTCTCTGGTCAAAGTTAGGTCTGAGAGGATATTTTTCGGCACCTCATGGCTCTTATACTCTTTTTGGCCATGGGTTATCCTAGACAAGTTCTTTCTGTAAAGATGGTGAAAATACTAGGGCGGAGATAGAAAATCTGGAGACATTTGATGGCCAGGCTTAGAAACGGAGCACTTTCTCTTCCAGGTTCAAATATTGGCCAAACCAAGACACATGGTTGGACTTAGAATAAAGAGGCAGGGAAATATACTCCACTACTCTGTTGTGGAAAGAGGAATAATAAAAACTTTTGAATATTAACCTAGTAATCTACCCTAAAGAAAAGGTTAATTGTGTTTGTGTGTGTGTGTGTGTGTGTGTGTGTGTGTGCATGAAAGAGACATACACATATGCAGAGAGACAGAGAGAGATAAAGAGATAGAGAGGGACAGAGAGACAGAGAAAGAGAGTAAAATGGTACTAATGCCCTTTGAAAAGAAACAACTCAGTATGGAGAAAATAATTGGACACTTTGTCTATCTATCTATCTATCTATCTATCTATCTATATCTATCTATCTATCTACATATGGATCTAGAAACCCATAATAGTCTTTGAGTAAACTGAAAGTCAGTGGTTCTTTTTCTCTGGATGAGAGAGAGAGCGAAAAAGGCAAGTAGATGAATTTGGAATATATTTAACAGAAAAAAAACCATTTTGTTGACACCTTTAATTAGGGATAGACTGACAGCAAGTGACTGAAGATGGTACATAGTTTATTCTGTGACAAATTGAAGATTCTCTGATACCTTTCAGTGGAAAGAAAATGACAGAAAATGATTAGATTTAATGAATCAGATCATAATTAAAACTACTACTTTGAATATATCCAACTGAAGGTAATTTAGATATATTAGTCAGATAATTGAATTTTAAACTTTGACTTTTAGAGGGAGTCTGTTGAGAATAAAAAATATGAGCACATTTAATTACTTAAGAAAAATGTTAAGTAATAATGATAAACTGGGTCTTCATTAAAAACCCAAGTAGAGATACATCAGTCTACAGAGAAGTCAGAAGAACCATATAGAAAGTTAAGGAAAGATGCAAATGGTTGTGTCATGGAATCAAGTGATGAGTTTGTTACATTATGCTAAATGAAATAAGTCATGCACAGGATGACACATACTTTACTGTCTCATTTATATAGAGAATCTAAAACAGAGTTGATCTCATAGAAATAATTCTTAGAACTAAAAGTAATATGTTGCTATGATTTATACATTGTGTCAACTTGAGAAGTCTAGTGACTCAGCAGCTCTACATCCTGGGGTGCAGAGAACAAGCAGCTACCATCCTAGGATATGATTCATTGTGTCAATCTGAAGTCACAACTTTAAGAGATTCAGCAAGGGGCCAGAGCCCCTACTTTGTAGCATCTTCAGCCTATGCAAGAGGAGGGCAGGGAGATGGTGTGAGTGCTACATCCACCCCAGGGTAACGGCCTACATACAATAAAAGGCAAATAGGAGGGACTGATTTTCAACTTCTTTAGAGGAGCTCCAGTCTTCGCCTTCAGCTTGGACATGGTCTCCTGGCTTCTGGCACATACTGTTCGGCTTCTGCCTGGGATTCTTCAGCCTTTGTCATGGACTCTTCAGCCTTTTTCTTAGACTCTTTAGCCTTCCATCATAGATTCTTCAGTGTTCCTCCATAGAACCATTGGCCTCCTGATACAGACTTGCACTGGACACTGCAGTAAGTTCCAGCCCTTGGGCCGGACCCTTTCACGTCTAGCATGCAGACACCCTCTGCACGCACCCTTATTCAACTTTGTGACTGACCATTGTAAGCCAATCTTGTAATTTCTTATACGGTTGTATATCTTGTGTTAGATCTGTTTCTCTAGTAACACCTGACCGATACACATGTACATAAAAAGCACAGAATAGCAGAATGCTTTTCTAAGAAAATGTAGCACTCTTCTAAGTGCAATTATAGCAAGTAAAAGCAGGACAGGAGGAGCTGATGAAAGTCATGCTGCTGATCTATGGTTTGATGACAGGCCTTTTTCCCAAGAGAGATAATGGTCAAAGTCAACACAACTCAGTAAACAGAAAAGGTATTAGTAACTACATTGAACCAAACAAATCTTCATCATTCTTTTGAATGATTTTAGAAAATACATGCAATATAATACATGGAACAATTCAGAGAATTTAGTTTATTTAAGAATTGTATCAATATATGTTTGTGATGCAACAATCATACTCATTTTAGGTGTTTGATGCATGCACATATTGTATATTTATCATGTTTCCTTCTCGTGCAATTATTTATATTTTATGTCTTTCATATTGCGGAAATTATTAAATATTTATGCTTTGACTTTGCATTATGAGTTCGACATCTATCTGTTTTCTTACAAAAGGCTTATAGGACCAGGGATTTAGTGCAGTGGTGTATGTGCCTGCCTGACAGGTGTGAGGTTGTGAGTTTGATCCCCAGTACAAAAAAAAAAAAGGAGAGAGAGAGAGAGAGAGAGAGAGAGAGAGATGTGATAACAAAAGGCTTACAGAGAAGTTAGTAATTTTTGACTAAGGATCCATATCCTATCTCTGGAGAAATACCCTTTCTAACAAATGGTGCTGGGAAAATTGTCTATCCACATGCTGAATCCACACACATATTTCTCACTGTGGACTAAAATACAAATAGATCAAAGTTTTAAGCATTAGAACAAAAACACTTAATCTGCTGGAAGACAAAATAGGAAAAACTCGCAAAGATATATGTGTAGACAAAACTTTCTGAACAAAAGTCTGGTTGCACAAGAAATAAGACCAAGATTAGCAAATGGAATCACATTAAATTTTAAAGCCTCTGTGTAGCAAAAAAAGTTACTAACAGAATGAAAAGATATCCAACAAAGTGGGAAAAAATTTTACTCACTACTATATAGAAAAAGGACTAATATTTAGAATATATAAAGAACTCAAAACCTTAAAAACCCAGATTTAAAGACCAATTAAAAATGGGCATCTGAAATGAATAGAGACTTCTCAGGTGACGAAATACAAATATCCAATAAATACAGGACAAAAATTTCAACATTGTTGGCCCTTTGAGAAATGCAAATTAAAACAACAAAGAGATTCCATCTCACTAAAGAAAGAATGGCTACCTCCAAGAAACTAACCAATAACAAATGCTGATGAGAGTGTGGGGAGAAAAGAACCTTTCTCCACTTTTATTTTTTTATTTTTATTTATTTATTTATTTATTTTTGCGGTACCGGGCATTGAACTCACAACCTCGCGCCGGCCAGGGCAGGCGTTAAGGCACTGAACCAAACTCTCGGCCCTGGTTTTTTTGAGGCAGGGTCGCACTATGTAGCTCAGGCCGGCCTTGCGCTCGCGTTGTAGCCCAAGCCGGCCTGGAACTCACAATGCTCCGCCTACCTCAGCCACCCGAGTGCTGGGATTAAAGGCGTGCGCCACCACGCCCAGCTCCTTTCTCCACTTTTAGAGACTATAAACTGATATGCCCACTTTGGAAAACAGAATGGACATTTCTCAAAAAATTAAAAATAGAAATTCCATTTAATCCAGCTATTCCCCTTCTAAGTATATTCCCAAAAGATTTAAAGACATCATACCACAGTGAAGTATGCTTACGCATGTCTATAGCAGCATAATTCGTAATATCTAAATCTTGGAAACAGTCGATATGTCCATTGGCATATGAATGGATTGAAAAATATTGTATTTATACAAAATGGAGTACTACTCTAACATAAAAAGAACAAACTTGAGTTATGAGTTGAAAAATATATTAACACCATAATGTTAATTGAAGTAACTCAGACACAAAAGCTTAAATATCACATGGTTTACCTTATGTGAAAATTTCATTATATATTTCAAGTATGAAACAAAGGCAAAGAAAAAAGAAAAAGGAAAAATATGTACTGTAATCCATTATGGACAAAGTACCTAAAAGTATAATTTGAATTAATGGAATTGTCTTAAATGTTTAATATGTTCTTTGACATATAAGTTAGTTTTTCTGTCTATCTATCTATAACTAACTTTATAATATCTCATAAAATAAATAAATGAATCTGATGCTTAGAAAAATAGAAGCTGGATAGAAGGTAAGGGGAAAAAGAAGGGAACTGAAATGTATTGTACATATATGCCAATCCCCTACAAGTAATGTAATCACTATGTACTGCAAATATGTACTAATAAAAATAAAAATGATGCTGTATTTATATCCATGATAATAATAATTATGTATTGGGTCAGGGTATAGCTCAGCAATACAAGTGCCTGCCTGGCAAGTGTAAGGTCCTGAATTTGAATACTGGTTCCAAAAAAAAAATAAAAGAAATGAAAAAAAGGAAGAAATGAAAATGATAATTACAAATTGTAAAATAAACATATTCCATAAAATTACATCCATAATGTGAAAGTTATCTTCAGCACTAAGTTTTTAACTTTATATCCCTAGAATTCATAATAGTGACTGCAATATAATGGGTGACAAGTGAGTAGTTGCCACGTAAATAAATTTCATCAAATAATTTCACAACTCAGAGAGTAAAGCAATAGACTTTTGATGTTTCTATTCTTTATTGATTCAGGTAGATAGTATTTTAGATAGAAAAAAAAGGGCTGTTAATATGCTGAAAAGATAAATAAATTTCCCTTATCAGAGAGAGCCTGTGCACAGTGTCATTAGGTTAATTCTTGATTTTGAACTTTAGTTTTTAAAGTGCTTCAGCGATGTGAATTTGCTTTAGGTGGTACTTAAGCATTTGAGCAGTAACCTCTGATCTGTTATGCTTTTGTCTAATGAGTTTTTTTGCTGTTTCATCTCCAATTGTAGGGTAAAAGAGAACTTGATTATATAATTCAAATATAACAAATAGACACATTAATTTTAATACTACGTGCTCTGTTTAGGGTAATTACAGCATTCCCTAGTTTAATAATCAATTCAGAAGGTCTAATAAGAGCATTTATAACAGTGTGAAATTTATTTTATTTTTGATTATTTTCTTCAATATTAGTTTTGCATCATGATAATAAATGATAATATTGAATAGTTTATTCTTTCAATCTAAGAAGTGTTAAAAAATCTGTCATGTAAAACACTAATTCTGACTACACAAGGAGCACCTAAAGTTATTGGTATGTTAATTGAATGTGGTTTGGGAAAAAAGTGTCATCTGCCTTACAGCGTTCATTTGCATATTAATAACAAAACTTTGTTCTGTAGAGACATTTTCTGATTAAAGTGCTAACATAAGACTTCACTTAGAGATTATATGATATCAAATTATGAACTGAAAGAGTCACAATATCTAAAGAAAAGATCTCAAGCTGTTTTCATAAAAGAGCAAAGGATCACATTAAATCTACTGATACCATGTGTGCAAATACAAAAGAGCAAAGAAAGAAATGCTGTAAGCTGAGCTACTGAAATTTTATATTTTTGAGCAATATTATCCCCTAATGATTCAGAGCTTTGTGTTGGTCAGGTGGGCTTGGCAGTGTTCTTTTGAGGACTTCTGGAAAGCCTTCTACTAAGAAATCATCATAAAATTGAAGGACCTTGTGACACAGATCCAGTGTGGTTAACAGAAACTGCTATGCTTTGAGCCAGCTTCAGCAAGTAGTCAGAAATATTTAAATGCCTTCATGTGCCACAAAATCCTATCAACTCATAGGTCTGTATCCTCCCAACAGACTCTGCTAGACTCTATCTCAGGGTACTCTATTCCTAGATCCTCAATCTTCCTTAATTTAGATTTTTAAATAAATGTGTGTAATCATGTGTGCTGTACTAAAATCTTCTACAAATACTTTCAGAAAGCTGTGATTTCTAAAATGGTTTTATTTTTCAGAGCTCTCATTATTTAATCCAGCTGTTTCAGAATTTGTAATTTAGTGGTTTCTTTAGTTGAATACGTACTCATCTCATGAAGACCATAATGTTATGCAACTACATTGTGGTTTTGTAAATATAGTGCATGGCTTTCCTCATAACTTATTTATTCATTTCTTATCTTTATTTGATTTTTCCACGAGGCAAGGGGATAAAATTTGAACTCAAGTTGCAAAAGTTTATAACTATAACTCTATGCACATTAGCATAAATGATTGACTAGTGTTTTGTTGGATTTTCTTTAGGGGTCATTTTATTTGTGGCTTGGATTTTTCAAGTTATTTTTTTTCAAAGCAAGAACAAATAAAAAAATACAAGTTTTATGATCTCTAATTTATAATTGTCTTCCAAAAAGATGATACTAGTGCGTAATAATTAGTTATGATGGTGTACTTGCAATCTTGTGTTATTCCCTCCTATTGTTATTTGGCACTAGAAAGAACCCACCAGTGAAGGAAAGGGAAGGAAGAGAGAGAGAGAGAGAGAGAGGGAGAGAAATAAGAAATAAATTATATTGAAACCCTTGAAATACTCATCTCTTTGGTGAAACATAGGTAATATAGGAGGTTTCAAGAAACGCTATTTACTATTATTAGAAAACTAAGTCCAACTTCCTTCTGGACACCTTAATACAATTCAGAGATACTGGGAAGGATAAGTGTCCTAAAAGTTATATCCTGAAAATTTAATCCTCATTTCTCTATGTTAATGATATATGGATGTGGGAGTTTTGGGAGGTAATGAAGATCAATAAAATTATAAGAATGGGGACTCATGTTGGTATTGGTAACTTCATAAGAAGAGTAGGAAAAGAGCCCACTTTCTGGGCCTCACCCTGTGATGTCTTCTGCCATGTTAGGTAGCAAGATGATCATTACCAAAAGAGTCTCTTATTAAACATTCTACACTCCAGAACTATAAGCCAAAATCTATTTTTTATCAATTACCCAATCTCAGGTATTTTATTGTAATAGAAAGTGGACAAAAAAATACAGTCACATGAGTAATACTAAATTTGTTCTCTTTTTCTTGTCCCAAATCTGTTCTCCTTTTCATTTTTACTTACCTTGGTGAGCAGTACCTTAAGGTTCTTAGTTACTTAACTGAGAAACCCAGAAATCAGCTCTTTTTCTCTACCTTATTTAGCCTTTAATTTCATTGGCAATAAAACTCTGCTTTCTTTGCACATGTTGAGTACCTCCTTTCCTTTCCATCTTCACAGTAACCACTTCAGCTCAGACCACAGCTGCCTTTCTGCTAAACTTCTCTAAAAACTCCTTGATGGGGTCCCTTGACAACCGAATGCAATCTCCATACTCCTCTAGTAAGCAACTTTATAAAGTGCAAATGTAGCCATGTCCTTTCTGTGCTAAGAAGTGTTCAGTGGCTTCTTTTTCTTTCAAGTTGAAGTCCTCAGAAATCTTATGTCATACTGGAAGAAACTTTTATACCCTAACAGTTTTGACCTCCTCTGCTGCTGTATGTGTTGATAGTCATTCTTCAGTTTGCTACTGAGGCCACACTTAAGCTTCCTGCTGTTCTGACTCACAGAGTTCCTATTTGAAGGTTGTTCCTTCATTGTAGGTATAGCTAGTCTTATTTGTTTCTTTTTTAATAAACTCTTCTTCCTCCAAACTTTTATGAGGACTGTTTTTTACCCTCGCTTACTACCTTCCTGGATTTTCATGTACTTTCTCAGATGTGTCATAAAATCTCATGTTTGCTTTTATAAAATATTCATTAAGTTGAATCTTGATTGTTTTCTTCTACACATAAACATCCTAAATCTAGATACAGAGTTTCATATTTGATTCCTTAAATTTCTAGCACAGTGCTTATCATATGACGTATCATTCAAATTTACCTTCTGGATTAATGAACAAATTAAACACGATGGATTTCTTAAATTTGCAGTTCTTGATTTTCCCTTCAGGAAGTCTTTATATCAATATAAATAAACCCATATGCAATGAAATCAATTTGTGTGCATAGCTGACAAGTTGCTTACTTAGAACTCTCCGATGGATGTAGGAAAATCACTTTTATATACAACACCATTCCTCTTGTGCTTCAACTGAAAGCCTCAGATGTATCTTCCTTCATAATGATTCATATCTAATAGTAAGTCGTTTTGAATTTGTCCCTCAAATATATCTTGGAGGCTTTACATAAATGTACTCAATCCCTCCATTATTACTCCGGCTTTCTTTGTTTCTCACCTACATTGATCTCCATGAATGGCACCTCTTGTTCCTATCTCACCTACTTGCTCATAGTCTATTCTCCATAATGTCACTGTGGACATCATTCTAAAACAGTAATTTATTGCTATTGTTCTGTGCTTAAAAACATTCAATAACTCCCAAATTTCATGCAGAAAAAATTATTATTGATATATGACAGAATAAATACCATATTTATCAAAATTCTCTTTCACTTTTTTCTTGGACACAAAAATGAATTGTGTTTCTCAGATTCCATTACTAATATTCGTTGTATCTTGAGTCATAACATGAATAAACAATGTAACCTTTATTTTGTTAATCTGATGAGAGTGAGTTTCCTCTGTTGAAGCATTCTAGACTGATCAGTGTACATGATAACTACAACATGATGGTCATGAACATGAGTCCTGATTTCAACCTCATTATTATACATGAAAATTTAGGAAAATCACTATCGTTTTGAATTTTTCCCCCAGTAAATTGCAGAGATGTTGAGAATGAACATAAAATTAGGACCCAATAAATACTGGTTATCATCAATAACAAAACAGAAAATTATACTTGCTATGCATAGAGTTGTTCTGAAGATTAAATGTGATAATCTGTGACTAATTATTTACTATAGTACTTGTGCATTTTGTGTGCTTAATTAAGACTACAACATGTGGCTGCTATTATTTTTCTAATGATTAATATTTTATCATCATCATTAATATAAACTGCATCATTCAAATTTCTGACAAGTGTATCTAATGTTGACTCTACTATTAATATACCTGTAAGCAACTCTAAACTTTAAATCATGGTACTCTCTCAACTATCCAACCTACAGGGTTATATTTACACAGAATTATTTAGTTGTAGTTTGGGTGAACAAAGAATTCAGGGGTAGCATTTTCCATTGAAAATTCCAAATATTACCTCGTATCTTTTGCAACTTTTATTCTTGTGATCAATGAAAAAACATACATTACTTTCTTTTGAATAAAAGTTGGGAAGAGGAGTTAGTCTACAATGAACAAATTAACAATTATTTGCCGTGTAAATGAAACTTGCTCTGGGTGGCATGTCGCCACTACAGTTTGACAGTGGTTCTAAAATTCCAGTTAGGTTTTGTTCATTATGTAACAGGTGTTTTAATATCATCTCAAAAAACTTTTATATAAGACAAAAATACATTTGGGGAAAAATGAAAAAATTGACAGTAAACTCTTTAAATGTATATGAGAATGGATTTTAAATCAACTTCACATTCTGTTATTTCTAATTTTACGAGTCAAGAGACTTAAACAGTGTCAGAATTACATGATTTTCACTTACAGGTATACCATAGCATACTCGAAATTGCAATTGAATTATGAGTAATAACTGTGATTTTAGAAGCTGAGAATAAAAATGAAATAGTATAATATTTACTTCTCCATAGAGTATATTTAGTCTACTTAAAATGTGTTAGTATAGATTTGAACAGGTAATAATTGACTGTATTTTAAGACTGGAGGCAAAGCCCAAGGTGGTAACTCAAGCAGGTCATTAACACACTGGTAAAAATGCTCACAGAATATATTACAACTTTCTATTTGTACACTTCATGCATGATATTCATTATTGAAGATGCTAAAACTACTTACATTAAATAAAATATTTTGACATGACCATAATTTATTAATATTACTTTACAAATTGACCATTTTTAAATGAGTTATGCCTTTATATTTGATTTTTTCTTTTTACTACCCATCTTATTTTTTTCAATAATAATGAATCCCTATGTGTTTTCAAACCCTGGTTTTTAGATGCTATAATGTTTACTAGGCAAAACAGAATAGTGTATTTCTCCAAAGTTTATTAAGTTATGTCTGTACTTTGTAAATACTTGGTAAATGTTTATTGCAGTTTGAATCCTTAATGAAAAATTGAGTATTTTAAACAGCATACCAATAAAGATTTTAAGAAATAGAAAGCTGTGTTTGTAATGATGAACATCTTACCTGTAGATTTCAATTTATTAAATATTTTTTTAAAAAATCTTTCCCCATCTGTTCTGATTTCCACTACACAGTCTTGAATGAGAACATTTCTCACACTCATGTTTGCTGGAGTTTAATAGGGATATTGAAATTTTTTTTCCCTTCTCATGACATTTAGAAATTCTTTTCTGGTTATATGAAAACAAGCCTCTCTGTATTTAAAATATCTGCTTTCTTCTTATTTCTGTGCACATGTGTTTCTCACTACAATCTGCTCAATATTTTCAAATCTTCCTGTCTTCCTCAGGAATGTCAGTAACTGAGCTTATTTTTCTCTAAAGGGTCATAAACATGAAAGTAACCAGTCATCTAATGTAAATAGTGGTAACTGTTGATAAAAGTGAGTGTTCATCCAAAAGAACGGTTTGTGCTTTCATCATTTCATCCTTTATTAATGCCTGTATCTTGTAGTCCGAGTAACTACTTCTAAGATAACAATATGCAATGTATTAACCGTTCTTAATCTATTATTTTGTTTTGAGATTCTGTATCATTGCTTTTATTCTTTTTTTTTATTTATTTTTTTTATTTTTTATTTTTTTTGCACCAGGGATTGAACTCACAACCTCACGCTTGCCTGACAGGCGTTTAAGCCACTGAGCCAAACTCCCGACCCTAGTTTTATGAGGCAGGGTCGCACTATGTAGCTCAGGTCAGCCTTGTGCTCGCGCGTTGTAGCCCAAGCTGGCCTTGAACTCACAATGCTCCGCCTACCTCAGCCTCCCCAGTGCTGGGATTAAAGGTGTGTGCCACCATGCCCGGCTTCTGTTTTTCATTTTAAAATACAGAAAAAAAAAAAAAAACCAAAAAAAAAAAAAAAACTGAGTGTTGTGACCTGCGAGGACCTAGTGCACGCTTTACCTAGGCTATTAAATTTTAAAATTTAAATATTGTACTGCTCTTTGCAAAACTTGGCTGTGGGATAAAGCTCATACTTCTGCATTGTCCTTTTGTATCCGCCTCCTGCCCTCTAACTCAGCCTGTCATTCCGCAATTTTTCATGTGCAAGACTCCAGTTTTACCAAAATACTTGCACCCAACCATCCTCATGTTTTCTATAGTACATTGTACCTTTACATAGACTGATCTTCCTGTTTGGATTTCTTTTACAGCAGTCCCTTTCATATCTCTCAAGACTGATTGGATTCATTTTTCAAATCATGGTTGCATTACTTCCTTTTTGAAATAATCACTCCAGTCAAAGTAGTGACATGGTATCATAACTACTGTAGAATTTATCATAAAATTATTTATTTCTCTCTAATGCCCTCAATAAGATTTGCAGTTCTGGTAGACATGAATGTCTACCCATAACCACGAAGTGTCTTATTTTCATAACTTCTTAGTGAGACATTGACATGAGCTTCTTTCATCAATTAGCAATTGGTTTCTGCTGTGGGTTTTCAACTCACATAATAAGACTATCCAGGTGAACTGCAGTACCCTCAATAATCTCAATTTGTATCTTTTTAATTAGCATTTGCAAATGTGTACATATTACCTCAAGATTGCAAAATGACTTCCCAATTCCAGCATCAGAGCTACTTTCTGGCGAGAAGAACTGCAGTGACAAGAGTTAAAACATGTGCTGAATAGGTTTGTATTGTATCATTGTAAAACTGCATTTTCCATACAGTAAAGTTGAATCAGTATCTATAGATCAACTGATTATATATAGAGAAAAATCATTGAAGAATAAGAAATAATAACTAAGTAAAGAAAAAATTGTAGATGCTTCACTTAAAAAAACCAGTGTTTAGGAGCATAAATTTATCTTTGAAAAAGCAACACACAATAAAAATACCATATATTGAGTCTACTTGTATATGTATGATTGAGAAATGTCTTTTTCTTTAGACTCAGCTGGGCTCAGCTCAGTTTTCTCTGTAATGTTATCACTCAAGACACATCCATCACAGCCTGTGTGGTCCATTTTCTATCTTCTCACAGTTGTCTCATTTTTTGTTTGTTAGTTTTGGTGACATCTAATTTTCTACTGACCAGTAGGCAACAATGGACCAATACTGCATCTCACTTTAATAATATTTTTACACTTCTTAGAGGCATTTGAGAAAGTATTCTTTAATATAAGGAAATAACTACATCTTCATCATTAGAAAAGCCTATGGCAAGAATAATTGTAGATGGATGTGGTTTCTAAACCATGAACTGATGATAGTATTCACATTGTTTTGCCTCCTGAAATATTTAGGACTTTCTGTTCTCTACCTGCCACCACATTATGGTCATGTTCTGCCAATGCTAGATTTTTATTAAATTCTACCACTTATAAATCACAATTGAATAATTGCTCATTCACTTTTTGTTTCATACTTTTAAGCATAGTTTCCCTAGAAAACACACAAAATTTCCCACCCTCTGTGAATTCCATGGAGCACCAACAACATGCATCAGAAGCTTTCTGAATTATTTTGTCCTTTTCTGGGAATGTAAAAAATCTCTCATCCTTGAAGATATGAAATAAGCATCTGAAGTATGCTTCACTAGTAAATCTCTATTTTTTAAAATATTTAAGCAGTGTATCATAATTGTTCAAAAACGTAGCCTCTTAGCTGAGCCTGGAGGCAAATGACTGTAATCCCCACACTCTGGGAGGGTAAGCAGGAGAAGAGCAAGTCTAAGAGTATAACCTGAGCAATTTAATAATTTAGTGACTTAGTGAGAGTCTGTCTCAAAAAATAGGAAGGAGATGGGGATGTAGCTCAGTGCAAAGGTCCTGGGTTCAATCTTCAAACTGGGGGAAAAAAAAACCAAAAAAGAACAAGCAAAATAAAAACCAAGCCTCTGCAGTTTATAGTCCATAGATTAGTGGTTGCCTGCTAAAAGGATGGGAAGAGTAAGAGTAAATGTGAATCCTGATTTGGGATGATCCTTGCAGAACTTGCTAAATGTTCTAAAAAAAGAAATCATTCACTTGTGCACTTGAAATGGGATATTTTTATGGTATGAAAATATGCCTCAATAAAGTTATTGTTTTAAAAATATAACCTTCTGGTTCCCTGGAAACACATCAGCTACCAGGGATTAAGTCAGAGCAGGTGTGGTTGTGTTGGAGTGGGGGAGCTGTTGTTCCCCTCTGTGTATCCTCCACCTCTTCCAGAAGTATTCACTTCTAACTTGAACTTTCTCCTCAGATCCTGTCCTCCCACTGATCAAAAGTCCTGAGCCACCTGATAACCTTCAGATTCAAAATTACTTTAAGGAAACTGAAATCATCCTTGCTTCCACTAGGCCCTCAGAATTCTGAGAAGCACCTTGATGATAAATGTGACTTTGTCATTTTTGTGCATATGTCCAGAAACATTTTCGTTATAATGACTTCTTAGTAACTTCGCCTTCTCTTCCTTTCAGTTGGAACAATATCTTGAAAATCCAATGTAAATTTATGCCAATATATTGAATCAAAGTTTTTAGTATTGTTTTAAAAACTATGAGATGGAGTGAAGGAATATGTGGAGTAATACAGGGAAAGTATGTATAGAAATGCAAGGGCCACAATGACAGGATGGTGTCTTCAGTACTCATCCTTCCAGTAGTATACCACTCACAATTGAGTTTGTTAAAGTCTTTGTTAATAGAGTGACTTCATGAAAGCTCTTGAGGCAAGTACAAAACAGTGGTAAAGATGCTTTTCATGAACAACACTAAATAGTATCTTTGTTCTTGTCCTCTGGCTTTAGAATTAGAAGTTTAAAAAATGTAGCCCTAGCATAAAGTTGCAAGATAAGCAGATTGGCTTTTCCTTTGTTCCCCCAACCTCCACACCTAAAATAAGCTCTCACAAAGAATCCAAGCTTCAAAAGATATATCACTATCCTATCTCACTGAAACCTTCTCTTCATGGAAACTGCTAGGTACACAAATCATTTGTTTTATAATTAATACAGTTAATTCGTGTACTCAAGTATTTTCACCCTGGTGAGTTCTTTGTAGAAAAAATATAGATGCTGTGAGTCAGAGCCAATTGTGTTGTTGAATAAAATTTCTCAGACATGCCAGTCCCTTTTTGAAAACAAAAAACAAGCAAACAAAAAAAGAGAAAAACAAAAACAAAAGAAGTACTCATACAGGAGATGTGCTCTTAGCATCTTAATGTTGCAGGTGGTTCATAGTTATGAACCAAAAGTTGCCTTTGGGCATCTTGGCCTTTAGATTTTGTAGCTCATGAAAAGCAGAGGCCCAAGATTTATATTATTATTGCAGGGGGTGGGGTGGGAGAGGAGGCATCCATTGAGTACAGTGGCAATAACTTCATTCCTAGTCCTTCGGCTCAACAGTACATCTCGTGTACCTACATGTTGAAGACATTGAGGCACAGGTCTGTAATCTCAGCACTAGGGAAGCTGAGGCAAGAGGACTGCTGTGAGTTTGAGGCCAGCCTAGACCATGTAGTGAGTTCAAGGCCAACCTAAACTACATAGCAAAACTCCCACCTCAAAAAAGAAAGAGAAAGAAAGAAAGAAAGGAAGGAAGGAAAGAAGGAAGGAAGGAAGGAAGGAAGGAAGGAAGGAAGGAAGGAAGGAAGAAAGAAAGAAAGAAAGAAAGAAAGAAAGAAAGAAAGAAAGAAAGAAAGAAAGAAAAGAAAAAAAGGAAAAGAAAAAGTTTTAGAAAATAACTCATTGTCTTATAAGGCAAAGAAACTATTTTGTTAAGTAAAGTTAAAATAACCACATTTGAAAATTTTGTAGTTGCTTTTCTTTCTCATTCTACCTACCTTGTTTTCCTTCATTTTGTCACTTTAAAGTGTAAAAATATGTTCCACAGTACTGTTCAAATGACACATTTTTTCCATTTCTCTCACTCTCTGCATCTCTGTTAAAATTTTGTGAATGTATAAGTACCATTTTATATTGCCATTCAATATATTGCTGGCTCTGATACATCTTTCTGTTTCTGAGAAACACACAGGAAAATACGAGGACGTCTTTGGGATCCATTATGGTGGGAGACTGAGGGTATATTCAGGCATTGTAAACACACAAAGGGCATTATAAACAAGCATGGGGTAGGTCAAGTATTATATTTTGATTAGGAAGTGCTTTCTTTTTAATGACCTCATATATTCTTTTGCACACAGGTAACCATTACATCCCATCACAACAGAGTCCACAGGGCTACAACAAATACAATTTTATTTGGAGAATATTTCTCAGCATTGCCAGTATTGATTCTCTTTGATAGTATAGGACTGGGTAATGTTAAATATTTGCAATGGAAAATTAAGCTAAACATAGACACACACACACACACACACATGCACACACACACCCCTTTTGGCTCCATTATATTGCTTTCTAAAAGAAGACAAAACTAAATATGAGAGTATATAAAAATCTCAGGTAAGATCATGATGATAAACATAGTATGAGAGAGTTTCAATGTGTATTAATTTTGAAAGAAGAATCTTAACAATTCAAGATAAATACAAACTTGTTGGTTACTTAAAAGAAATGTAAGAAGAGTTAAAGTAGACTATCTGGGGAGTACATTAAAATCTCTTTACTTTCCATGAAAAATTATTTTTTCATTTATGAATTTTACAGTATTTTATTACCTAATCTAATACCATGAAAAAAATTAACCAATTTATTTTTTAAAATTGGAAAAATACTATCAAAAAACACAATTACATAATTTTATGGCAACTTTCATTCCACCAAACAATGTTATCTAATACAGCAATGGAAAAGGACTATTTCATTTTAGAGAGGTATAGTTACAGTTATAAAAACACATTACCATCCACTTTTATTGCTTTCATAAATGTAATTCTATTGTAGAGTTCATTCAGAGACATTAGCTGAGAAATTTGGAAAGTGTGTTATTTTGTCTTTGTGCCCAGAGCACATGTGTCATAGATGCATTCACTGGATATTCTATTCTGTTTTATTTTATTTATAATTCATACACAGTTCTTTGGAAGTACCATTAAGCTACCTCTTGGTTAGACTGTTTAGTGGAAGCTCACTGGCTGCATTCCAATGTTTAATTACCTGACATAATTGAAAAACTTTCAGACTTGTACGAAGGTGTCATTTTCTTACTCCATAGATAATAGCTTAGTTTTGCTTTTCAAAGTAAACTTCCTCCTCAAACCAGGCACACACCCACAAGTAGTTGAACTGTGACTACCTCTTGCTTATAATTACCAACAAAATGAAAAAAAATCACAGATTTTCCCTCCTGCAGTGCTGCTAAAAGAACACCTCAACCTTGGAAAGAAAAAATATGTTTGCTGGAATTTGGAACTAACGAATTGTCAAGATACCATAAATAAAATGAAAGTGAGTTTCTATTTTATTTCAAAATATTTCAAACCTTTTTATTAGTATCTTTCAGAGTAAAAGTTTAAAAATATTTCCTATAAACAAATGTAGAAGAGACTCATTTGACATTTAATAAAGCATATGTGATTATACATAGTCCCTAAAATAGAAGGTAGAAAAACAAACTTTCTTGACAAACACAGTATTCCAATTTGGTAAAATTTCTATTTTACATTTAAAAGGAATAACTATTATATATTACTTAAGAAAATGGCAGTGGAAAAACTGTAAAATTATATTAAATTAAATACTTACTCATAGTAAATTCATAGGTCAACTTGAATTAAACAGATTTTTTGAAGACCTGTTATGAGTATCAGTATGAATCAGTCTCACAAGCTATCTTTCCTTTTTTTTAACTTTATTACAGTAAACTCCATAAATGAAAACTGCACACATTTAAGCTGCACATCTATTGTTTTGATAAACAGTGAAATGCTCACCACTATCAGGCTAGTTAGCATATCTATTACCCTAACACAAGTACCTTTTTTTCTGAACTGAGAATATGTGAGCATTTAACCGTAACCCTCTGAAGAAACTGTATACAAAGCTGTCAACTAGAATCACATAATGTACATTAAAGCTCTAGAAATTATGCATCCTATATCTCTTTAACATCTCTCCAATTCTTCAGCTCTCAGCCCTTAGCACTCACTTTTCTACTTTCTGCTTTTATGAGGTTGACTTCAGATTCCACATGGAGATAATGCAGATTTCTTTGTCTATCTTTGGCTTCTGTTATGGTTGACACATTGTGTCAACTTGAGAAGTTCAGAAGTTTAACTGAGAGACTCAGCAGGAAGCCAGGATTCTTATTTTGTAAATATCCTCATTCTGTGTAAGAGGAGGGCACAGAGATTTTGTGAAGGCTACACCAACCTTGGAGCGACTGGGAGGCCTGTGTACAACATAAAGGAGGAAAAGAGGCTAGCTCTTCCCTTCTTTTGTTCTGGCCATGCCACCCTGCCTTGGAGCCAACTGATTATGGACTGAAACCTCCAAAAACTGTAAGCTAAATAAACCTTTCCTTTCCCTAATTTTGTGTGTCTGGTGTTTTGTCTCAGCCATGAAAAAAAGAGTAAAAGTAACCAAGACAGCTTTTTTTACTTATAATAATGCACTGTGGGCTCATCCATATTGTTACAAATGACAGCATTTCCTCCTTTTTTAAAGGAAAAGTAATAGTGTTTTTTCATTTATTCTTTCACATACACATAGGCTTTTACCATATATTGGTTATAGTGAATAGCATTAGATATCATGATAAGGTAGATATTTCCTTGATTCACTGATTTCAATTCTTTGGCTATATACTGCAGAAGTACATTTTATGCACCATGCCGTATGTATAGTTTTAATCTTTCGAGGAATCTCTATCCTGTTTTCCATAAAGGATGTACAACATGAGTTTACACTCCCATTAATTCTATACAAGGTTTTCCATTTCTTCACTCTTATCATTCAATTTTTGATAATTGCTATTCTACAGCTCTGAGGTAGTACCTCAAGTGTTCAAATTTTCATTTCTTTTCTAATCAGTGATATCAAGAACCTTTTCTTACACCTTTTACAGCAATTTTCATGTCTTTTGGGAAATATATTTTTAAGTCGTTAGCCCATCTTTAATCAGGCTATTTGTTGTTTTTCTATTGAGTTCCGTGAGTTTCTTATATATTTTGAATGTTTGCCCTTAGTAGACATTGTTTACAATTATTTTCTCCTGTTCTATAAACTGTTATCAGCCTGTTTATCATCCCCTGTGTTATGTAGTTGCTTCATACTTTGATACAATTCTATTTATCTCTGTTTACTTTTTTTCTGGTACTTTTGAGGTCATATTTTTAAAAACCTTGTACAGATAATTACCAAGAAGTATTTTGCTTATATTTTCTTTTAACAGTTGTATGGTTTCACATCTTAAGTTTAAGATTTTACTATATTTAGAATTAACTTTTACATATGGTCTGAGAGGAAAAAGTCTAATTTCAATTATGTGCATGTTAATTCCAGTTATCCCAACACATACTGAAGATATTATTCTTTCTTCGTTGTGTATTATTGATATACACATCAAGAATTGTGGACTGGTGGTATATAGATTTATTTCTGGACTCTTCATTCTATTCCATCATTCTACATGACTGTTTTTATCCTAGTAACATACTGTTTGCATTACTCTGGATTTGTAATACAGATATTTCTCAACTTCTAAGGAAGTCATATCTAGATAAATCCATTGTAAATTGAAAATATTACTAGCTGAAAATAAATTTCAAACATCCAACATATTGAATATTATAGTTGAGCAACACAGAATATTGCACAGTATCATTGGTTTATCCTTGTGGTGATATAACTGTCTGGGAGCTATGGATCTCTGCTATTGTTAAGTATCATGAGAAATTATCATATTTCAGGTTACAAAACTGGAAAAAGATCAAAATTCAAAACAGTTTCTATTGTATATGGATTTCTTTCAGTATACAATGTAGTCTATAAAGTATTGGTTAGCATTCAATTACACACTAGCAAATTTTTCTATTAGAAATTTTATCCATTGTCATTCAAAACATATATATTACACAATATGCCAAGATGTAATGAAACACCTTAAAACTTTTGATACTCATACTAAGTCAGAAATAAACCCTCATTAGTACATGCCAAAAAGAAACACAAAGTAAGTCTCTAAAAAAATGGCACAAAATCAGTGGGAAGTTCTGATGAACTGAGTTCAGGAAGGTCCAAAAACTGTAGAACAAAAACAGTAGAGGTCTGTAGAAGCGTGATGTACAGAATACCAAAGCTTGTTGCTGCTGTGTTGGGATTGCTGTTACTGGCCTTGCTAATTCTGGTCTTTTATTTCTACACCATTGGAGTTTTTGTTCTATCCTAATTATAGGGAAAAAACATTGGATACAGTTAGCTACTTCTCAGATTTTCTTTAAAAGTTTTACCAATCTAGGGCACATAGAATCCATCTTGAATATATTCGGCAGAAAAATTATTTCAGAGTTACACAATTTCACTATGATTTGGGGCTGGGGGTTGTGTGTGTGGGAGGGGTTGTTTCCTACTGCTGATTGTTGGAATCAGGAGTTATCAGCTTGACAAAGAGGCGTAGTGTGTGGGATGCATCAGGACAAATGATTTCTCTTTGTAAGATAACTGCATCAACCATAGTTAGTACAAGATCCTTAAACCAGCGCAATAATTCTTCAGACAAAGGAGATGAAATGCTTTGTGTTTTTGGATACCCCGAGCCACTTTCATTTTCCATATATCTGTTTATAATTATCAGGATCCAATTCTTTCTTTAAACTTCACATAGGAGATCTAATGAAGCAGAGAAATCATCTCCTTTTGTAATTTTATGATATCCTAAAACAATCGTTAAGTTTCTTTAACCATTCCTTGGGTCTCTTTAAATGGAATCCAAGAAGGGTGCAGATTTCAATATTTTCCTTAGGCTAAGGATTTTGGAATCTCATCTTGCCATTCTATTTCTTGCTATTTCCAGTTTGGTAACAAGAAATAATTTATTTTCACATGCTGTTGATACTATCTTACAGTACTTCTCATTCGTTTTTCTCAGGAGGCATGTCATTTCAGGGGACAGAGGAAATGATTACATAACTCTTTGTCCACAGTATGTTGTAGAATAACTAATTTCTCTCAATTGGATGCTAACTGGGTGTTCCCTATCTTCAGTCACAAATAGGCCAGAAAGCAAAGTTCAGATTTCCCTATGTCCCTGAAATTCTGTTCTTAGAAACCACTCCAATTTCTATGCTAGTCATGGTTTGCAGTAGCAAACAACAAACAAATTAAGCAGGAAATGACTTTATTGGAAGAGTTTCAGATGAATTGTACAATCATTAAGAAATCTAGAGGACTATGCTTGGGCAACAGCCTAAGTGGGTAAAACAGAGCCAAAATGGTGCCACTGGGACAACATTTATCTTAGGAAACTGTTAGCCAGTTGGACCACTGCCATTGCTGCCAATACTACTGCCAGGGCAACTTCAGTCTTTCTTATATTCGCTGCATTGGTCTCATACCTCCATTTGTATTGTGTATGTCTTGCACATTTAAGGTGTGTAATATAAATACTACATGATCTTGGCTTATTATATACTATGTAGCAGATAATTGGTATCTTTTCAAATTGCTATGTAATCTACACACTATTACTGAGATCAATTTGTATTCACTTTAGTCATAGAAAAGTTGGACTCAACATGTAAGTAATGTTAAGAAACATCACCTAATGGGTATTGGTGTACTTATATTTGTATTTCAGTATGGTAAGATTTCTGAATTTATGACATGCCATCTTATTTCCCCCATCACTGCTTATGTTTCCTGATTTATTTTATTCTGTCTCAGAAGGAAATTGGCTTTCCTGGGCTTCTCGCACTATAACCCAAGAGAAATGTTGAGTTTGCTTTGGCTTTAGGCCAGTCCTTCTTAGGGGTACTGGATCTATTGTAGATGATACCATTTTGGATTCCATCTGCCAGTGTTCTGGAGAAAATTAGTTTAGAAAGAAAGCAATGTGCATCAAAAGGAATGTTGACTAGATAAATTAATTGTACAGTGCTTTATGAACTCCTTTCAGTTGCTGGAAAAAGTAGGGAGTTTTACTTTTCACCTGATTTTCTAAATAGGAAATGGTACGGATAAAAATATAATTTTAGTAAAAAAAATGTTAAATTAGTGGGGTAAAGGAGAAGATTTAGACTTGAATATTTGAAAAAATAGAACCCCAGAACAACTTTTACACAGAAAAAACAAGAGCAGAACTTTAAATGACCATGTGGTGTAATTAAAATACAGGTGGTCAAATGTACAATGCCCCAAGGCAAAGTCATGAACTCAACTCAAAAGTCACAGATTTCTTGTGCCCCAAAGGTTTAAAAATCTATTTTATAGAAGTGTAATATAAGTGAGGCAGAGATGAAACAGAGAAATACAGAAAATAAACGATAAAAGTAAATGGTGAAGGAAGTAAAATTTCAACTAACGTTGCCCATCTAAAAATTCATTGCTTTTCTTTCATGACATGACATTTTTATCATTCACATTTTATTGTACTCAAATTTACATGATCTGCAAAGTGATTTTATCACAATAATATAAAGCATTAAGATGGATAAAATTAATTATCTTAAGCCAACAGCTGAACAATCATTGAATGACTAATAACTATGGATACTAAGATAGATTCTACCTTCATTCACATTAACAAGGATTTGAGCATGAAATAAAAATGAAAATGTTAAGTCATTTTAAAGAGAACCATAGTCAGGCATGGAGGTCCAAGTGTGTAACCCCAGCACTGTAATCCCAGCTGAGGCAGGAGGATCTCTGAGTTTGATGCCAGCATAGGCTAAAAGTGAGTTCAAGTCCTGCCTGAACTGCATAGTGAAACCCTATCTCAAAAAGACAAAACACAAAAACAAAGAGAATCAAAAATATATCACTACTAATTAAGAATAAGATTAGTAACAGATAGTGAATTCAAAGGAATAAATTCATTTCATGTTGCAGACAAATAAAATTTAAATAGCAAAATCCACATTGAATATGTCAGGCCTTGGAATTTAATAAATAGTGATTAAAAATAAAGTATTATTTAATTTGCTTAGATTGATATTATGTTAATAGATTGATTTTTGAGAGAAAATATTAATAGCACATGAGTAGATGTCAATAGGTGGTGCAGGAACCATTTGTTTTATGTGTGCTGTTTACCTATTTCTTATAAGAGTTTGTGAGTTTATAAATGTTTTGTAACTCTGATAAGCAAAAAGAAAAAGGGGTTTTCTAATAGGTGAATAAATAAGAAGACATATGAAAATCAATTTACAATAATTTAACATCAATAGACCAAGACATATCCATTTTCACTACAGGATAAAGGCAAGACAATAACAATAGTAGCAAATAAATGTAAAACCTGAAACACTAAATATAATCATCAAACAAAGGTAGCAAACAGTAAAGAAAATTATTTGAGAATAGTGCATGTTTGAACCATTACTTTGGAAAGTTAAAGCTATTTTACATATTATCTACTTCTCATTTTCAAAAACATAATGGATGTAACAATAAAATTTAAAAAAATTAAGACACACAACTGAATCAAGGGAAAAGGAACTCTTTGCAATAAAGTCAAAGAAGGAAAACTTTATAACCATCCTACCAGATATCAAAATATGTAATTGACATGGGTCAGTGAAGTATCTTGATGTAAAGGAAAATAAAGAGTTTCACAGAATAGTGTATCTATATCAATGATTTTAGGAAGTAAAATACAACAATAA
>RJWM01017605.1:0-42772 GCA_004363535.1 Dasyprocta punctata | reverse complement strand
GTTGCAACCACTGTAAAATTCCAACCATCTACAGTACTAAACCTACAATTTTACAGTATCAGATATGTTGTTGTTGTTTGCTGATCTCTTTAGTTTTTTGTTTCTTTTATGTATGACCATACTTTTATGCTTTATTGGTTTCACTCTGAACTATTTCGCTTGGTTATATTAGATCTGATGTTATGGGTAGTTATTTCAAGGATAACAAGAGGTATTCTAAGGGGAAAAGAAGGAAGGAAGAGAAAAGGAAAAAAACGTAAATTTATAAACATGCATAAATAAGACAGTTAAAAAAACCGTATTGCTAAATACAATAGCTATTGAAAAAGAAAAGTTAATATACCTGAATTGATGAATCTTACATGTCTATATCTGTCAATATCCCCAACCCCTAGGAAGGTAACGATATGCAATATTGTAACCACTGCCAAACTTCAACCACCTCAGTGAGTAAACCTACATTGTTATTGTATCAGATCTGTGGTTGTTGTTTGTCTGTCTTTTTTTGACTTTTATTTCTAGCTTCTGTATCTATTTTCTCTTAAATAAAAAAAAATAGAAGTGTTTTGGGAATCTTCTGTGTTGAGTATTATGTCATCATAATTTAACTTCTTCCTTTGCTATTCGTATTCCTCGTATTTGTCTTTCTTGTCTAATTGATCTGGCTAATGTTTCTAGAACTATATTGAATAGGAATGATGATAGTGGAAATTCTTATCTTGTTCCTAATTTCAGACTGAAAGCTTTAGGCTTTTGACCATTTAGAATGATGTTGGTTGTTGATTTTTTGTAGATGGCTTATATCAAATTGTAGTAAATTCCTTTTCCAATTGTATCATGAATGAGGGTTGGCCTTTGTCAAAAGTTTTTTCTGTATCTGTTTTCTGCATCTTTTTGTCTTTGGTTTTGTTGATATGGTGTATTATAATTATTGATTTGTATATGCTGAACCATCCTTGCATTCCTGGGATGAATCCCACTTGATCATGTTGTATAATCTTTTGGCTGCATTCTGTTTACTAGTATCTTACTGGGGATTTTTGAATCTATGTTCATTAGAGAGATTTGCCTATAGTTCTCTTTCTTGATTTGGTCTTTCTCTTGTTTCGGTATGAGGATAATACTTGCCTGCAGAAATGTGTTAGGGAGTATTGCTAACTTTTCAATCTAATTAGATTTTGAGGAGTATTTGCATTAAATCTTCTCAAAATTTCTTGTAGAATTCAAAAGTGAATCCATCAGGACCTGAGTTTTTCTTTGTTAGCAAGTTTTTAATTACATTTCCATTTGTATTAACTGATACTGGTCTTTTCAGAATTTTTATGTTTTTGATTCAGTTTTGGTAATTCATACATATCTAGGATTCTGTCCATTTGTTCTGTGTTTCCCATCCTATGAAAATAAAGTTTTTTTGACTAGGTAATCATGATGTTCTGAATATCTACAAGATCTGTAGTGATTTGATTCTTTTTACTTCTCAGTGTGTGAATTTGAGTCTTTTATTTCCTTTTCTTGTAAGTTTTGTGTGTTAATTACTTTTCTCTCATTGCTGAGACAAAATGCCTGATGCCCCAAATTAAGGAATGAGTGCTTTATTTAGCTCACAGTTTGTGGATATTTCAGTTCATAATCTTCTGGATTCAAGGCCTGATGTCTAATGGCAGAGGGCAACAGATCATGACAGCAGAAAACAATAAAACAACAAGGGCAAAATGAGAGGGAAGAGAGAACAAGTTTATTTCCCTCCCTTATATCATATGCAGACTATCCAACACAAACCAGCCATAGCACTTACACCCATAATCCCAGCATTGGACCATGAATCAATCACAAACTCTAGAAACCTGCCTTCTAAAAGCATCTCTCTGACTACATGAGGCTTTGGGGGACACCCAGACAGAAACCATAACTTTCCACACCTGGCCCCCCAAATGTTCATACTCATCTCTTTATACAAAATACATTTTAGTCCATCCCTAAGAGTTGCCAAAGTTCTAACACTGACATTGCTGAAAAATTCAAGTTCCAAGTCTCCCCCAAGATCCAAGGCAAATTCTTACCTGTGAACCATTGAATGAAATGTTATACACCTCCAACATTCAGTGGCACAAAAGAAACATGACTATTCCAAAAGGTACAAACAAGTGGTTACAAAGGATTGGGATCAAAACAAGTCCAAAATTCAGGAGGGCAAACATTAAGTCCTTTGGTTATATATGCAGCATCTGAGGCTGTTTGTGGTAAGATATGAGTTCCAAAGGACTTAGTTGCCTCCATCCCTACAGCGATTTTGGTGGTTGTATCTCCCATGCCTTCTCTCACATGCCTACTTTGTTGCCTCCTTGCAACTTTCCTTAGACAATCCACATTCCTGGATTTTCTAAACTTTTGGGGTCTCCACTGCACCTGTGGTTTCACACTCACAGCTTCACAAACTGGCCTCTCAGGGACACACAGCCTGGCCTCCCAGGCCTTCTAAAATCAAGGTGGAAGCTGCCTTAATGCTATAACTCTTGCATTATAAATGCACCTAAAACCAGTACCATGTGAATGATGCCAAGGTCTGCTGCAATGAAGAACAGTAGCCAGGCTCACTTCTCTTTTGACTGTAGAGTTTGAGTGCCTGGATTGCTAGGCACTCTGAATACAATTCTGAAGATCAGTTTCTCTATGCTGCCAACACTCTGGCACATGGTGTGGTGACCATCATTCTGGCACATGATGCACTGCAAATTTCACCTCAAAGCAAAGTCTTTCAATTTTGCGGTTTTGAGGCTTCAAAGGGTGGAGACTTGCTGCTTCTTGTAATGTCCTCAGGCCATCTTTTCTATGGTCCTGTTCCTTCTTAGCAATGGAGATCTCCTAAGTTCTATCTTTGCAGTCCACAGCTTCACTGGAGCTTCCTTTCTGGCCAAACTCATATTTTAAAACATTTTGATGGGCTCTGTGCTCTTGTTTCTCAATATAAATATGGCTAAAAGCCCCCAATAATAGCTATGCAAGAGCCTCAACATTTGATTTCCCTGAAATATCTTCTGTCAGGTTAATTATTCCACCACCCTTAATCTCAGTCTCAGGAAAAGTCTTTGGACCCAAGCAAAATGCAGACAAACTTTCTGCCAAGCCATACAGCACACATTATATGGAGTCCAACAATCAATGCAATTATTCTTAGAAGAAACCTCCCAAACATGGTGTTTACTGGAAGGATTTCTATCAGCTTTCTGGTCTTCTGAACTCTCACCAGAATCTCCCATACAAAACATCCTAAAGTGTTCCAGCTCTACTCTCTCAGGTGATGTTTCTGAACCTTTCCAAACTCTTTTTTTTTCCTGGTACCAGGGATCAAACTCACAACCTCACACCTGCCAGGAAGGTGCTTAAGCCACTGAGCTAAATCCCCGGCCCTCCTTTCTAAACTCTTGCACAAGCCATTTCCAAAAGCTCTTGAACTACACGATCTGGTATAGTCACAGCAACGACTCCCACTGTCTGTTATGAAATTCTATCTTGTGTATGTTGCTCTCATGGCTGAGACAAAATGCCTGACACCCAAAGTAAAAGAAAGAAAGGTTTATTTAGCTTATAGTTTGTGCTGATTTCATTCCATAATCAGCTGGCTCCAAGGCAAGAAGGGGAAGAGAGAGAAAGAGAGAGAGAGAGAGAGAGAGAGAGAGACTCTTTCCCTCCTTTATTTAATACGCAGCTTATCAGTCCCAGAGAAGGTGTAGCACCCATAATGCCAGCATTGGACCATGAATAATCACAAACTCCAGAAGCACACGTTGGAAAAGTGTCTCCATGACTGCATGAGGTTTTGAGAAACATTCAGACACAAAGCAAAACAGTTGACTAAGTGTTTATCAATTGTGTTTATTCTTGAAATAACCAACTCTTTCAGTCATTAATTCTTTGTATTGCTTTCTTAGTCTCCATTTCTGCTCTGGTCTTTATAGTTTTCTCCCTTATATTGACTTTGGGCTTGTCTTACTCTTATTTTATTAGTAGCTTAAGGTGCAGCATTAGGCTGTTTATTTGTGTTTCTTGTTTTCCTGATGTGAAAATTCACTGCTATAAATTTCACTTAGGCAACATTCTTTGCTTCCCATAAGCTCCAGTATGTTGTATCTGCATTCTCATTTAGTTGTAGGTATTTTCTAATTTCTTCCTTAATTTCATCTGTGATTCATTGGTTGTTTAGCAGGATGTTATTTAATTTTCATAGGTTTATGGAACTTTTGCAGTTTCTTTTACTATTAATTTCTAATTTCATTGCATTGTGGTCAGATAATATGCATGAGATAATTTCACTTTCTTTGCATTTACTTAAGCATGTTCTGTGGGCTGGTCTATGGTCTATTTAGAGAAAGTCATATGTGCAATGGAGAAGAATGTGTATTCTGATGATGTTGGGTGGAACATTCTGATAATGTCTACTAAGTCCATTTGTTTACAGATTTGGTCCTATTCTTATAGTTCTTTGTTGATTTTTTCTAGTTTATCTCTTTCTTTGTGACAGTGGAATATTAAGGTCTCCCACTAAAATTGTGTTATTGTTTATTTAATTTTTCATGTCTATTAATAATTGTCTTATATAGTTGCACACTCCAATATTTGGTGCATAGACATTTATGATCATTACCTCTTACTCTTGAAGTTTTCTGCTAACAAATATGCAGTGACCTTCTTTATCTGTTTTGATTATTCTTGGTTTGAAGTTCACATTGTCTGCAAACAGATTAGCTACCCCTGTTTTTTTCTGAGTTCCTATTGCATGGAAGGTTGTTTTCCATCCTTTGACTTTCAGTCTACAAATTTATTTTTGAATTAAATGTGTTTCTTGTATGCAGAATACTGTTGGAATTTGTTTCTTGATCCATTCTGCCAGTCTGTTTCTTTTGGTTGGTAAGTTGAGGCCATTTACATTTATGATTATAACTGATATGTATTGCCTTATCTTTGTCATGACATTTTACTACCGTTGGCTCTTTGCTTTTTCCCTTCTGTTGAATTGCTTGCCTTCCTGGTGGTTTCTTTCTGTTGTTGTTCCTGGAATTGTAGCCATTTTTAACTTTGTCTAGAACATATTTCAGTATCTTTCTAGGGTTAGTTTGGTGCTCATTAATTTATTCAGTTGTTCTTGTTTCTCCATTAATTTTTAAAGATAATTTTGTGGGGTACATCAACCTGGGTTGGAAGTTATTTTCTTTCAGGACTTGAAATACTTCACTTCAAACTTTTCTTGACTTAAGGGTTTGTATTGTGAAGTCTGCCTTGATTCTTATGGACTTACTTTTTTGGTGATCTGTTTCTTTCTTTAACAAGTTTTAATATTCTATTCTTATACTTAATATCTGGAATCTTGATTATTATATGTCTTGATGTAGTTTACTTTGATTGTGGCTATTTGTAGCTCTGTATGCTTCATTTATTTGTATGTCAAAATCTTTATCCATGCTTGGGAAGTTTTCTGCCATTATTTCTGTGAAGACAATTTTTGTGGGATTTGTGCTGTCTTTAGCTTTCTCATTGACCCCAATCATTCTTATGTTTTATTCTCCTTTGTTTCATCTTGTATTTGTTTGATTTATTTTTCATGGTCCTTTGCTGTTTTAAGATATCTTTCTTGTCATTATCACTAGTTATAATTGTCTTCACAATCTGAAATTCTGTTTTATCCTTTATTCAATCTGTTTCATGTACTTTCAATGGAGGTTTTAATCACTTGGATTTCTATTTGATTCTGTGTCATGAATTCCATTTGTTTTCTTTGTTCAGTATTTTTGTTTCCATCATATTTCTTAGCTCATCTGTTCTTTTACCTGTGTCTTCTCCAATATCTTTGATTTTAATCATTTCTGTTTGTACCTGAGGGATTATTTCCTGTATAGCCTATTCCACTTGTTTTTCCACTTCTGTTGTTATCATTTTTGAAAATTCCAGGCTTTGACTTCCAATTTCTTCTATCTAATTTTCTTCACTTGTCATAGGTGGGCTGGGTGTCACAGGTCACATTTTGCTTGTCATCTTGTCATTTTCTATTTTCTCATTATTTGTTGTATTTTGTTTTCTATGTTGGTTATTGCCGATTTCTTATGATAGGCAGCTTTATCATTAGTGTTGAGGCATCCCTAGGATATATCTTTCCTTCAGGTATTTCCTCTAGATATAGGTAGTTCTTTATAGCTCTCCCAAGAACCTACCTTCCCAATTTGTAAAGGATGCAAAGTTACTATTTGGCTCAGCACCCAGTCCTTTGGTACTGGGCTGTGGTAATGCCTAAGACCACATTCAATCACAGCTTTATCATGCAGGGGAGAAAAACTGATTATAATATGTATGACATCATAGCTAAAGTAGTACAGTTAGTAATAACAATAGTTTCAAGTACAATTTAAGTTCTGACAAACTATGGTAACCATTAGGCTGCTATCTCTGACTACAGGAGTGAACTCTAAAGTTAAATAACAAAATCAAACATGTGGCATATACTTGTATTCTGTGATTTTCCCCATAGTTGATTGATTTTACCTTTCTTCAGGGAGAAGAACGAAGATGGGTAGGGGACAGGATGAAGTGGTTAATGAGGTCAGATATAGTAGAGTAAAGGCTGGAGGTCAAAGTATGATCACCTAAGTTTTGGAAATCTGGAGGACACAGGAGGTAAACAATGAAATAAAATGTGATGGAGTAATCAAAAAGGGAAGATACAATATTTACTTACATAAAAGTCTAAATTCAAGAAGTAATTGAGGAAAGAAAAAGAATTGATAGAAAAGGAAAAAGAAAGCAAATGACCTAAACAGTGAAAAAAGATGGAAGAAAGAGAATAATGAAAAAGAAAGAATAAAATTAAGAAAAAATAGTGGAGACCAGAGAAAAAGGAGAGGGGGTATAAACAACCCAAAACAAAAATAACTACAAAATCCATAACAAAACAAGATGACATTCAACCAGATAGGAAAGGGATAGCCAAGTAAACAAACAAGGGAAAATTAAAGTAGTACAATGCCTCTGCTTTTTACAGTTTTGTGATAGTGTCCATGTTAGATTCCAGAAATGTGCTGTGTATGGAGCTGATTTTGGCCTCTGGATGTGGGGGCTCAACTGATCTGTTGGTGGAGTTCTCCAGAGCCCAACTGCTTGCTCCTGTCTGCTGCTTCAGACACCTCCATGTTGCTGATCTCACTGAATACTCAGGCCTCCAAAGGCATGTGTGCATCTGCATGTCTGGAACCCAGTTGTCCTAGGTCTCCATATATAGTTCAGTCTCCCTGCCAAAGGTATGTGTGTGCCAAAGGGGTTCTGGCTCTGCAGGTTCCAATAAGTCTGCTTGCCAAAGCCTTATGTGCACCTGTGTGCCTAGGTCCAGTTGTCCAGGCTCTCAGCATTCTAGTTGGTCCACCTGCAAAAGCATGTGTGACTTTGTTCAATTTTTTCCAAGGAAAGAATAACCTAGAAACCGCCTCTAGAAGGAGATTCCAACACCCCAAAATCTAGTAACACAGTGCAGTCAAAAATGTCCTCCCCAGCCAGTGTACTTCAGGTTCTGTTAATTGCTCAGGTAACGGTTCCTGTTACAGTTCCTCATACTTCTGTTTCTTAGAAAAGGCTGGTCACTATATGTATACATGGTCACTATGATGCATTTTGTAAGAACCAGTCAAAGACAACCAAGTACTCTGCCTCAGTACTTTCCCTTTGTGTCCAGCCCTAGAAAGACTTCCCTCACTGAGACTACGATGCCTAACATTCTAAAAAGGATTGATTCTTTGGCAATGCCCATCAATGTGAAGTAAGTCTGCCTCCAAATTCTGGGTATTATTTTAGTGCTTCTGTTTCCCATTGCAACATGGATTACAGAATAAAAAGCTGATGATTTCTTTTTATGACTCAGGTTGTTCTCTACTACACAGATTCATTCTTACACTAGGTAGAAATAGATGTCAGGTCCAGTCCACGTGATTGATATACAGAGCTATTCAAAGTACTTCATCCTATGCCATCCTCAGCTTGCCACTCCCAGATAAAAATAATCAAAGGGTGCTGTTTTAATATAATGTCTGAGATAGAGAACATAGCTCACATTTCTCAGTTTCAACTATCTAAGTTCTTCCTTGATGAGTGTTATGATTTGTGTCTAGATGTCTCCACAAAGCCTCATGCAGTAATGAGGGTGGGCTTCTAGAGTTTTTTCATGGTCCAATGCTGGGATTATGGGTGTGAGTTCAACACTTGCCCATGGTAGGGTAGCCTGCATACAGTATATGGGACAGAAAGATTCTTTTCTCTCTCTCCTTCCCTTTTGATCCTTCCCTTTTGTTCTTGTTGCTTTTCCTGTCTACTGCCAACATGTACTATTGCCCTCTGGCGTGTGTCACTCTGCCTTGGAGCCACCTGATTATGGGCTGAAACCTCCACAGACCATGAACTAAATAAATCTTATCTTCCTTAATTTGGGGTATCTGATATTTTGTCTCAGCAATGAGAGAAAATCAACCAAAACAGAATTTGGTACTGAAAGTGAGGTCAATGCTGTGAATCTACCTGACTATGGCTTCAAGAGTCTTTTGGAATGGCTTGTTGGAAGAATTTGGAAAGGTTTTGAAATGTCACCTGAAAGAGTAGAACTGGTGTACCTTAGCCTGTTCTGTATGGGAGACCTCTGGTGAGAGCTCAGAAAACCAGAAGACTGACAAAAATTCTGCTAGTAAAGATCAGGCTTGGGGTGTTTCTGCTGGGAAGAAGGAGTACATTGGCTCTTAGAATCCAGATGATGTGTGTTATGGCTTGGCAAAAATATTTGTCTGAATTTTGTTCATGTGCAAAGATTTTGCCTGAGACTAAGATCAAAGGCAGTAGACTAACTAAACTGGAAGAAAAAATTTCAAGGAAGTTGAATGTTGAGACAATGGCATGGATATTGTTGGACGCTTTTAGCCAGATCTACATTGAGAATCAAGAGCAAAGAGGTCAGCAGAATGATTTCAAACATTGCTAGTTTCACCGGGAATAAAGTCCCAATAAATGGGTGGACTACAAAGATAGAGCTGATGGTATCTCAATTGCTGAGAAGAGACAGGAGAATATAAAGTATGGCCTGAGGGGATCACAAGAAGCTTCATGCCTCCATTCTTTGCAGTCTCACAATTTTAAAAGTGAAAGAATTTACTTTGAGAAGAAAGCTGCAGAGCACCATGTCCCAGAATGGTGGCAGCCACACTATGTTCAAAAATGGTGGTGGTGGCTGCACCAGGTTCCAAAATGGTGGCAGCGACACCAAGTTCCAGAATGGTGGCAGCATAGAGAATTTGTTCCTCAGAATCAGATTCATAGTGCCCATTGATCCAGGCACTCTACTCCTACAACCAACAGAGAAGAAAGTCTGGATACTGATCCAGTTGGCAGCAGGCCTTGGCATCACTCGTGTGGCACTTGTTTTAGGTGCATGCAGAATGCAAGAGTTTTTAGGTTAAAAAGACTTCCAACCAGATATCCCAGGCAGTGTCTCCCTGAGAGGGCAATATGCAAAGCTGTGAGGGTGAAGTCAAAGGTGCAGTGGGGACCCCAGAAGTGTGGAGAAGTCAGGAAAGTGGATCTTCTGAAGAAAACTGAAAAGAGGGAAAAGATCATGTCCAAGAGAAAAGCCATGGGAACCACCACCTGCAGTGCTGTACAAGGTGGAGACATGCAAGGCCTTTGGAACTCACAATTTGCCAGATTGATTTAGATGCTGGACATAGAACTACAGGATTTGATGTTTGCCCTGCTGGAGTTTGAACTTCCCTTGATCCCAGTCCTTTATATCCTGCTTTTTGTAACTTTTGGAATGGAAATGTTTATCTTGTGTTATTGAATATTGCAATTATTTAACTTTCTTTTCATTTTTACAGGGGCTTGCAGCTATGAGTTTGCTTTAAATCTCAGAGAAGACTTGGAACTTGGACTTTTCAACAGTGCGGAAACTTAGGACATTGACAACTCTTAGAGATGGCCTAAAATTACTTTTGCATGAAGGGATGTGCATGAATCTATGGAAATCCAGAGGCAGAATTTTATGGTTTGAGTCTAGATGTCCCCTCCCCAAAGATTCACATGATCATGAGGGTGGGCTTCTAGAGTTTATTCATGATCCAATGCTAGGATTATCAGTGTGAGAGCTACACCTGCCCTGGGGAGGGTAGCCTGCATATGATAAAAGGGACAGAAAGATTCATCTCTGTCTCTCTTCCCCTTATGCACATCCCCTTTTGCTCTTGTTGCTTTTGCTGTCTTCTGCCACCACGAACTCTTGCCCTCTGACATGTACCTCTCTGACTTGGAGCCAGCTGATTATGGACTGAAATCTCCATAATCCATGAACTAAATAAACCTTTCTGTCATTAATTTTGGGCATTGGGTATTTTGTCTCAGCAACAAGAGCAAAGTAACCAAGACAAGGAGTGTTCTGAGAAAGTGAGTCAGTGAACAGTCAAATTTCGATGGTGGGAAAGGAAGAAACAGAGAGTAGTGGTATAAAGAAGGGAAAAACTAAAGTTAAGAATATTACTCCCCAGGCCTTTTTGCCAATGGGAAATTATATATGCAGAGAAGCACAGAAGATTTGGAAGCATTCTGCCAAGAATAATGAAAGGTAAGAAACGACTACTATCTCCTTTGTCACGTTATGGAGATACTTGTGTATTAGACAGGATTGTAGGACATCCAGATATCTTGTGCAATCCTGATCACAACAGTGACTACTCCTAGATGAGACAGTTATGGAGTTAGGTGTTTTCATCCTCTTTTACTCAACAATTGAAACCTCAGTGTGTATGTTGACAAGCAGACACAAACTCTCTTCTCCCGTATCATGTCTTTATGCTTTGTGATCTTCCCAGTTATTCATGGCCAGCCTGGATACTTGTATTCAAATTTAAATATATTTAACTTATCTTTTGGAATGTCAAGGATTATTTCTTTTTTTTTCATGCTTTTATTAATAAATGTTTGCAATGCATGATATTTACATTCAACTAAAGGAATAGATGCATATACTTAATGTATCTTGGTTATCTTTGTTTTCCTCCTCCTTTTAGGTAATCATTTCAGAAACTTAAAAGCTAGACACATATTTCTTATCATGTTCTAAATTGAAATCAAAATGGATGAAAGATCTAAATAATAAAATAAAACTACTTAAGCTACTGAGAGATAAAATATGTATAGGCAAGAACTTTCTGAACAGAAACCCAATCACACAAGATATAACAGGAAGTCCACTAATGCAATTGCATGAAATTAAAAAGCTTCTGCACAATAAAGGAAACAACCCACAGAATGAAGAGACCACCTAAAGAACTGGAAAGAATATTTTGCCATCTACACCTGGACCAGAGAACTTATATCTAGAATATATAGAGAGCTAAAAAAAAAATAAGATCCACCAGTAAAATACTCCCCAAAAATGGGCAACTGAAATGAACAGATACTTCTCAGAAGAAGAAATAGAAATGGTCAATAAATACATGAAAATATGTCCGACTTCACTGGCCATTAGAGAAGTGCAAATTAAAAAAACAATGAGATTGCATCTTTTTCCAAAAAAAATGCCAATCAACTAGTAATCAAATATAATAACAAATGCTGGTTTGGCTATGTTGAAAAAGAAATGTGCTTGCATTGCAGGACAGAACATGAACTAGTAAAACTATTGTGGAAATCAGTATGAAGAGTTCTCAAGAAACAAATATAAGAAATTCAATTTGATCCAACTATTTCCATTCTCAGTATCTTCCCACATCATATTACAGCAATGTATGCATTCTAATATTTTTAGCATCACAATTCAAAATAGGGACTATTTTTAATGGATCTTAATATTTACTGCCAAACTGTTTAGAATTTCAAATGGACTTTAGGCCTCCCTTTTACTCAGAAGGCCTAGTGGGCAGTGAAGTGCCATCTCTAAAACCACTCTGATTTGCCCTCACAATTTTCTATGCAGCACATATAAATCTTCTTTACATCAAGGTAAATGAGAGAGTGGTATATTGGGGATGATAGGGAAATTTTTATAGCAAGAATCAAACAGCGAGATAAGCGTTCAGTGTGGACAGTTTGCAGGGAAAGGAGTAGAAAGTATTCTCAGCTTCTGATGTAACTCCTTTCACTCTCCTTCCCTTGTGCATTGGCCTGGATTCATGCCTTCTAGAAACATTATTATTTCAGCATACTCATTTTTAGAATTCACATGTCACCTCTTCAATAAAGAAAGCATGTGATTCTGAAGAAGAGGTGTGTAGGATGTTTATGAAAATTTGCCTGAAAAAGTCAAATGACAGGATAATTTAGCCTTTCTGTTAGTTGCTTTTTTTCAGATGAAAGACTTATTCATTAGCCAATTATAGCCAGAAGAAATGAACACACGAAAGAGCTTACACGAGAATAGAGCTTCAGCCCCAGCATAACTAGATAATAGGTGACTACTTGGTGGCTGTCACAGATTGTTGTAAATTTGTGCCTCTTTACCTATGTTCACTGTAGAACTTTATGGTAAAGATAGAAGGATCACAAGGAAAGGAGCACAGAATTGCAGTCGGATTAAATTTTAGAGATGGTAGAAATATGGTGAAGCCAGTTTATGATTGCTATCTCTTCTTCTTGCAGTTTTCTCTTAACAAGTATGTAGTGACCTTCTCTTTCTCATTTGATAAGTCTTGGCTCGAATTTCTCATTGTCTGCAAAATGACTAGCTACTCCTGCATTTTTCTGGATCTCTATCACATGGAATGTTTTTTTCCATCCTTTGAATTTAAGTCTATGAATTTATTTGCATGTGACTAAGATTTTTTCCCATTCTGTGAGTTTTCTTTCCCCTCTGTTGGAGATTTCCTTTGACATACAAAATCTTTTTGATAAAACAAGATCCCAGTGTTGATTCTGGGAATTATTTCTGGTGCACTCTGATTTTTGTTCATGAATTCTCTGCCTACCCCTTTGTCTTCAATATTTCTACCTACTTTGTCTTCCAGTACATTTAGTGTTTCTGTTTTAATATTTAGATCTTTCATCCATTTTGACTTTAGTTTAGTGCAAGGTGATAGGCATGGGTCTAGTTTTACTTTTCAGCATATGGAAAGCCAGTTTTTCCAGCACCACTTATTAAAGAGGCTATCTTTCTTCCAGTGAATGTGTTTGGCCCCTTTCTCAAAGATAAGGTGGCTGAGTGTGTTTGTAGTTTTGGTTGTATCTTTTAATCTATTCCATTGATCTTCAAGTCTGTTTTTATTCCAGTACCATGCTGATTTTATCACAGTAGCTTTGTAATATAGCTTCAATTCAGGGATTGTGATACCTTCTGCTTTGCCTTTGTTGCCCAGAATTGCCTTTGTTATTCTAGGTCTCTTCTATTTAGAACACATAAAGAATTTTTAAAAATCAGGCCCCCGAAATTCAAACACCCAAGCCGAAAATGGGCATCTGAGATGAATACACACTTCTCAGCTGAAGAAATACAAATGGCAAATAAATACATGAAAAAATGTTCAGCATCATTGGTCATTAGAGAAATGATAATTAAAACAACACTGAGATTCCATCTCACTCCAGAAAGAATAGCCAGGATTCAAAAAAACCACCAATGACAAATGCTGGAGAGGCTATGTGGAAAAAGGAACTCTTTTGCACTGTTAGTGGGAGTGTAGACTGATGCAACCACTGTGAAAATCAGCCTGGGGGTTCCTCAAAAAGCTGGGATTTGAAGTCCCATTTGACCCAACTATTTCACTTCTGGGCATATTCCCAGAAGAATTGAAAGTGTCATACCACAGTGAAATATGTGCACCCATGTTTATAGCAGCACAATTTCTAATGATTAAATCTTAGGAACAACCCAAATGCTCATCAACTGAGGAATGGTTAAAAAAGATGTAGTATTTTTATATAATGGAATACTACTCAGCTATAAAGAAGGACCACATTGAGGCTTTTATAGGTAAATGGATACGACTTGAGACCATACTCTTAAGTGAAATAAATCAAACTCACATGTGTAAATACTGTACTGTCTCCCTCCTGCAAGAAATTGAAAGAGTAAATAAGATACAAAATCTTCAATAAACATGGTGAAATGGTAAGAAACTGCTTGAAGAGTGAATTTATTCTCATGTTAAATGTGTTTCTTGTAAATAGTATATTGTTGGATCTTGTTTTTTCATCAGTTCTGCTAGTCTATTTTTTAATTGGTGAATTGAGACAGTTTATATTGATGGGTTATATATGATATGTATTGACTTATCCTTGACATATTATTTTCCAGTCAATAGTTCCCTATCTTTTCTCTCTGTTACCTTGCTTGCCCTGCCTGGTGACATCTTCTCATTGGTACTCTTGGAATTGTGGCTTTTATGATCTATTTCTAGACTATCTTTCAAAACCCTTTGTAGAATTGGTTGATTGTCATGAATTTCTTCAGTTGTTCTTTGGCATGGAATTTTTTTTTCAATAATAAAAAAAACATAGTTTTGCAGGATACATCAATCTGGATTGGAAGGTTTTTTCTTTCAGGACTTGAAACATACTTACTCTGTGGGGCTGGGGTTTAGCTCAGCAGGAAAAGCCCCTGCCTGCAAAGCCTGAGGTCTTGAGTTTGATCCCTATACCAAACAAAAACAAAAACAAAAACAAAAACAATCAAAACAAAACAAAACAAAACAAAAACACAAGAAGAAGAAAAGAAAAGAAAAAAGAAAAGAAAAGAAAGACTTTGCTCTAAGCTTTCCTTGATCTAATGTTTTGTGTTGGGAAGTCTGCTATCATTCTGATGGGCTTGTCTTTGTAGGATATTAATATGATTTTAATATTTTGTTCTTGTGCTGAATTTCTGAAATCTTCATTATTATATGCCTTGGTATAGATTTATTTCATGTCACTTACTACCTGTGTGTCAAATCCACTTTCCATGCTTGGGAGGTATTCTGCCATTTCTTCTGTAAACAGGATTTTTATGTCCTTTGTGTTTATTGCTACCTTTTCATTGACTCCAAGCATGCTTATGTTGTTCTTCTTTGCATCATCCTGCAGTTGCTGGAATGTTTTTTTCATATTCCCTTGCAATTTTAAAAGCATCATTATTTTCATGATTGATAACCAAGATCCTGTCTTTTATGTCTGATAGTCTATATTTACATTCTTTCATATGGTTTTGCAAAGTTTTAATGGAATTTTTAATTTCCTGGATATTCGTTTGAATCTGCTTCACTGATCCCATTTTTTCCTATGTTGGACATTCATGTTTTCCATCATTTTTCTATGCTTCTTTTTAAAAAATTTATGTCTACTCTAGGCTTGCTGAGCAAGTTCTCTCTTTTTTAACCTATGAAATTATTTCTATTCTGATTTGCTCTATAACCTGATATATATATATATATATATATATATATATATATATACACATTTCTGTTGCTGTCATTCCAGGAGATTCAGGTGGATAGCTTCTTATTTCCTTAATCTCATTGTCCCTGGGTTGCACATCTGTAGTTTCTTTTGGCTTTTGTGGCTTGTCATTTTCTATTGTTTTAATTTTACTTTGATTTATGTGCTGATTTTATTTTTCTTATGTTAGATAGCTCTAGTGTTGCTATCACACATCCTCCAGAAAATGTCTATTCCTTCAATATGTCTTCTAGGTTTCGCTGTTCGTTGGTCTTTCTGTCTGTTCCAACATCTCATCTTTCCACGTTATTATGGATGAGGAGCTGCTATTTATTTGGTTTAGCACCCAGTCATTTGGTCCTGGATTACAGGGATGATCATGACTCCATATTATCACAGTATTTTCATACAAGGGTAAATGTCTTATTTTAACAAGTGATGAATTCAAGCTAATGTAGTGCAATTAGCAATAACAATACCATCAAACACATCCCAGAGATTAACAATCTGTGTTAACTGCTAATTTGGTATCTCTAACTCTAAGAGTAAGAGTTATAGTTATATCACAACATCTAATATATATCAGGAACTTGTACGAAGTATGTTTCCGCTTGGTAGAGTGCAGGGAAATGAAACTTAAGATGAATAGGGGATAAAACAGAGCAATCGCTAAAGTGAAATATATTGGAAGCAAGGCTGAAAGACAAAGGATGATCATCCAAACTTTGGGAAGCCGGAGAAGAGGACAGGAGAGAATGAATGAAAGAGAAACAAATGAATATTGAGGTGAACCAGAAATACTAGAGACAGTGTTGATTCATGTGTACATATCAGAAAATCAAAATAGATCATTAAGGGAAGAGATAGACAGGACAGAGTAAACAAAGCAAATAATAAAAGTAAAAACCTAAATAACCATCCCTCAAGCAAAAAGAAAAAAGTCTCTGGTGCCCTCAATTCTGTGTTAGTTCCCTAGTCAGAGACAGAATCTGTACTGAATAACTCCACCAAATATGTTGTATTTTTACTGTTGCATGCAGGGCTGATCTTGGGCAAACCATTGACTCATCTTACATGCATTCATCAGTGGTTGGGGGACTACTCTTGTCAACCACTGGCTAGGGCCTTTTGTCTGCTTCTGCCACTTGTCACAGAGAAGGGAATTGCTTCCAGTCCTTTGTAGCTAGGGCTAAGACTGGCTTTTGGCAGTCACCAGAACTTAGTCTGGGTAGCCTAGGCTCCTTCCTCCTTCTTGGTAGAGTCCCCCTTAGTCTGCTGTGCAACAGCCAACTCTCTACTGTGACTGGAGTGACCCATTCCTCTTTCCACTCTGGGACATTGGAAGTGAAGGGACACTGGAGCTGTTCTGCTGCAGTTCAAGCTTGAAGCCTTTTGAAAAACAGTGACAATCCCTTCCACCTACTGCTGTCCCTCCACACAACTGTTCCAGGAGCTGAGTTAGTTTATTCAACAACCACTGACTCTTGTGGGGAGGTACACAGGAAACTGCTTCATGTTCTCACTGCTGTATCTGACTAAGATTCTGTCAATCTGAGTCAGGTCACAGTGAGGAACAAAGTTGTTTAGGTTCAAGCCCTGAGTCCTTTAAAATAGACTGGTGAGGCTGCTTGACCACTGCTGTTCTTCCATTTGACTGTGTGCCAGGCACCTCTTTAATTCACTCAGCAATAGCTGATTCAGGGAATGGGAGGCTCAGAAACAGTGTCTTGTGTTTTCACTGGTGCCTCCAACTGTACAAGACTCTCCTGTCCAGGTCAGGTCTCAGTCTCCCAGTGAGTATCATAGTTTCTTTTGTTGTCTCCTTGCACACCAGGGCAGCTATACAGTTGCTCTATCTGCAGTTAGTTACTTTTGGTGTTGTGCAGCAATGATCTTTTTGTTCTGTAGCAATGAAACATTTTTTCTTCTACTCCACTGTCATTTCCTTCATGGTTCCCATATACCCTATACTCCCTTTAGATTCTCTCTGGATTGTTGTTTTCCAGACTCTTGGCACTTTGTTTTGGAGAGGTTGAGTAGCTAATACTCAGCACACCTCCATTTCATCCCCACAAAATATTAATTTTTGAACATATTTGAAGTTTGCAAAATGTTAACCTAGAATAATATTTGCTAGGAAATACTGATAGGCTGTGCCAAAATACTTCCTTGCTTATGTTCAAAACATTAGTCCTGAATCAGTTAAATGTGAACACCATAGATGAACATTGAATTACTCTGTGTGTGTGTGTGTGTGTGTGTGTGTGTGTGTGTGTGTGTTTCTGAGGCTGAAAACCAGGGCATTTATGCTGAGCTGATCCTAAAACTTTTTTTTTCTGTTTTGAGAGAGTATCCCTAAATTACCTAGTCTAGGCTCAACTTGGGTACTTCCTGCCATATCTTCCAGAGGGCTTGACTTACAGGCACACACCCAGCTTAAATCATTTTTAATTTGTTTTTTATGAATGCAATACCTAATCAACCAACATCCTAATACCTTAAAAGTAAATAAAGAAAAGCTAAATGTAAAGTTAGCAGGATAATTCTCTCAAACTAAGAAGGGTATAGTTGTTTAAAAACTACGATTTCCAATTGAACTAGCTAATTGGATTGTACACTGGACATATTAACATTGCCCCTAGGACTACCATCGAGAAATCAGAAAGATCTATCTCTTTTGTGAACTTTTTCCTCCAGGTGCAATCTCTTTCACACACCCTTCCTCTGTACCATTTCCTGTAGCAAGTTTTACTCTTAATGTCTATGCATAGTAGACACACATTTGAATGAATGAGAAATATTAGGGCACTAACAGTTTAACAGGGAAGATGTTTTGAGAGAAATAATATTCCTCACTGTACCCTGAAACTGTATCATATTTTTTCCCTCTTCATTTATTGTACAGTCCTGAGCAGCAGGAGAGATCTAAGGAAATTTCAAGTCTCTCGATTTTGACTTTCAAGTTTCCTTTAGATTTGTGGAAGTAAAGGGGCATTGTTATTTTTTGTTCTTGGACCAAATGCAAAACCCAAACTAATTTGGAGGAATGGTGATATGTTAGTTGATATTGACTGTTCTTCCTACTCTCAACATTTATTTTCATATGCATTCTATTATCCTAGTTTATTGTCACACTGACCTTAATCACAATAGTGAAAGACTTGGTTATTGCATATTCATCCAACAAATACGTCAGTTACAACAGGAAGTGTCATTTCCAAATCTCAGAAAAAGTTATGCCAGGCTGGAATGACTAAACCAACAAGAAAGAGGTAGACAGAATCAAATTACCTAGTAGCAAATTTAGGTCAGCGACTTATACATTCTAACAGCTATAGGATGAGAAAAGAATAACACTGATAAATTTTCTTATATTCAAGATTATGTTTCAGAGTAGGCAATTTGAAAATGAAATGTTTGAATGTGAGCCACCTTGAATTTCAGTGCACAGACACTTCTAGAATGGTTACTGCTTTCATTAAAATAGAAGAAAGAATCTTTACATTTTGGTGTCTTGAGTTAAATATGGCATCTGCCAAAAAATGTACATCAGGAAAAAGAAAAACTTGTACAAATAGTTTAATACTAAATATACTGAGACAGCATGAGATTCATGCAAATGAACTTTAGCCTCTACAATTAGAAGAGGTGCTCAAAATGGTAGCTATTAGTTGTATGGCAAGCTGCTGAAGTTTGTATATTATTTTATTTTATTTTATTTTATTTTATTTTATTTTATTGGTGCACTCTGTATTGGGCCAACCTCTGACCAGACTAGGAAAAGTTGCATGCAGATCTCTTCCACTTCTATGCACAAAGCATATTGACTTTCAGTGTAAAGATTTAACCATAGTCTGTCTGTCTGTCTGTCTTTGTTTCTTTGTTTGTTTCTTCCTTCCTTCCTTCCTCCCTTGCTTCCTTCCTTTCTTTCACTTTCTTTCTTACTTCTTTCCTATCTTCTCTATTTCCTAAAATCTTGGGTGGTATTCCTTTGTCCATCAGCCTTCCTTGTAGTATCTTTATCTTTGTTTCTGTATCTTCCCCCTTATTCCTCTTAAATTCCCCTTGAGGGTAAAATCACTCTGCTAGAGTAAATTCACTGCATATAGGTTCCTGGTTTGTGCTGCATTTTGATATAATGCTGTAGACCTTGTATCTTTGGTTAAAGGTTCCAAATTAATCTTTTTGTGTGTGCTGGGAATTGAACACAAGATCTTGTGCTTGCCAGGCAGGCATTTATGCCGTTGAGTTATATCCACAGCCCTAAAGGTGCTAAATTAATAGTTATCACAGACAGTCAGTTGCTAGACTTGCTTGAAGATATTGATATTGCTAATTGTACTACTTTAGTCAAAGTGTCATAACTTTTGTGACAGTTGTTCTTTGTATGCCAACACTGAGATCATCTGACTCATAAACATTAGCTCGGTTGAGTGCCAAAAACTGAATGTTGGGCAAAATAAACAGGAATTCCCCATTCCTAATTAATTGCGGAGGTAAGATCTTGAGATAGAAATCAAAAGCCAGCTACACCTAGAAGAAATCTTTATGGAATAGTCTGTTACTACAGAGGTGTCAATACTAGTGATAAATCTACCAACCACAAAGCAATTTATGAACATCAACTTAAAAAACACTTTTTAAAAAATAGAAAATGAGAAGAGACAAAAACAAGATGTAACTCCAGACCTCCAGGCCACCCAGGTCAAATCCAAGGGGCAGTGAGGTGGAGGAAATCAGCAGTCATCCACCTGAATTTTCTGAAATGGTAGCAGTGAAAGTAATGAAACAGATTAATGAGGCTACAAAAGAAATCAGACCAAAAATATTTTCCCAGATAACTAAAGAGATGATAACCATAATTAAAGATTAACTACCCATGATTAGTTAATCTACAGTAGATACAGATTTTAAAAAGTATAGGCAAATTTAGGAAAATGATGGAAGCCACAAATGCCCAACATAGGAAAGAAATGGAATCCATGAAACAGTTTCAAAAGGATATCCAGAAGTTAAAAAGTTCCATTGAAAAATTATATGTAGCAGAATGAACCAATGTGAGGACAGGAGGTCACATCTACAAGATAGGATTTTGGTTAGCTACAATGAAAAGAAAAATTTTTAAAAAATAGCATGGGACCATGAAAAATCAGTCCAACAGCTACTATTTGATGTAAAGATTAATATAAGATTAACTGTAATCAATGTATAATCAGAAGATAGCCTAAAGGGCATTAAAATGATTTCATTAATAAAAACCCAATTATATAAAAAATACAAAAAATCAATAACTGGGATCTCACCTTACTAAAAAAATTGTTGCACAACAAAAGAAACCCCCAACAAAATAAGGAGACAATTCATAGAGTGGAAAAGATTTTTCCAGATGTTCCTCAAACAAAGAACTAGTATTTGGAATATATAAAGAACTCAAAAAGAATCAGACCTCCCAATTCGAAGACCCAATCCAAAAATGAGCATCTGCAATGAATAGACACTTTTCAGATGAAGAAGCACAAACAAAGAATAATTCTTTGAAAATACTTTTAACATTAGTGGTCCTTCAAGAGATGCAAATTAAAACAATACTAAGATTTCGTCTCACTCCAGATACAATGATTTTATCAAGAAATCAAGGAATAAAAAATGCAGGTATTGCTGTAGAGAAAAAGGAACTCTTTTCACTTTGTTGGGAGCATAGACTGGTGCAACCACTGTGGAAGTAAGTATGGAGATTCCTTAAAAAACTAAAACTGTAGATTCCATATTATCCAGTTCTTTCCCTTCTTGGTAACTTTTTGAAAGAACTAAAAACATCATACCACAATAATGTATGCACAGCCATGTTGATAGGAGCACAATTGGTAGTAGTTATGGAAACAGCCCAAATGCCCATTAGCGGATGAGTGGGAAAAGAAGATACAACTTTTATACAATGGAGTACTACTTTGCAATAAGCAAATACAAACTTGAGACATTTCTAGGTAAATGGATGCACCTTGAGACCATATTCTTAAGTAAAGTAAATCGAACAGAGATGTTGAAATATCACATTCTTTTTCTCCTACCTGAGTCCACATATTCAAATAAGGCCCAAAATATTTAATACATATTGGGAAATAGGATGAAAATATTCAAATGGGAATGGGAGCAAGAGAGGGGAAGAGGAAAATGACAGAAGGGAAAAGGAAAAAAGGAACAGAAGAAAAAATGGAGAATAAAGCCTTTGTAAATAAGGAGGGAAAGAGAGGTTAAAAGGAGGAAATGGGACTGGGAAAGAAGAAGAAAGATATATGATGTATTAAAATGTACCATTAAAGTTAACTTCATAAAAGTTATGATACCAGGATTAAAGGTGCATAATTGCTTAATTAGTCCACTGACTTTTCCAGCCTAATTCTAGGTTTGAATAATGTGAAGACTTATCCTGAGTGTTGCTGGCACCACTCAAAATGTAGGCTAAAAGGGATACAAGGCAGAATCAAACTGCTGCTGCTGCTGTTGCTGTTGCTTGGTGTTTTGCTGTCTCCTGCCTGCCTGTCATGAATTATCTCTCCTCTTTGATGCCTCTCTCCCATACCACCCTGATTTGGAGCCACATGACTGGATTGAAACGCCTACAGTCAGTTGAAATAAACCTTTCCTCCTTTAACTTTTGGTGTTGAATTTTTATCTCAGCAATAAAAAAGTAAGTAAGACAAATGTCTTTAATTCTTTCAGGAATATACCCAAGGGAAGTAGAACTGGATCAATGGAATTTCAATTTTGGGTTATTTGAGGAGTCTCCATATGGATTTCCAGTGTTTACCTTCCCACAAATAATGTAGAAGAGTTCCCTTTCCCCAGGTCCTCACATGAATTTGTTCGTTTTGCATTGGTAAAAGCCATTTAGACTATAGTAACAGAGAATCTCAGAGTTCTTTTGATTTGCCCTTAGCGAATATCTAAGGAGGATAATTTTTTTTCATGTATCTGTTGGCCATTTGTGATTCTGTATTTGAGAGGTGTCCATTCAGTTCATTTGACCATTTTTGAATGGGCTATTAGTTTTCAAGGAATTAAATTTTTGAGCTCTGTATTTGTATTTGATATTATTTCTCTAGCACATGCATAGCTGACAAAATATTTTCCCACCTTGTAGATTGTCTCTTCACTGTTGGGTTTTTCCTTTGATGTGTAGAAACTTTTTAATGTGATGTAGTGCCATTTGTTTACTGTTGGTATTATTTCTTATACTATTGGAATTCTCTTTAGAAAGTACTTTTTTGTGCCTATGGATTCGAGTCTTTCCTCTATGTTATCTTGCAGAAGCTTTATAACTTCTGTTTTTCTGTCTAGGTCTTAGATCCACTTGTATTTGGTTTTAGTACAGGGTGAGAGATTTTAGTGCAGTATTTATTATGGGTCTAATTTTAGTCTTCTGCAAGGGGATACCCAGTTGTCCCAGCACTATTCGTTAAAGATATTTTGTTTTCTTTAGTGTATGTTTTTGACCCCTTTGTCAAAAATCAGATGATTGAAGGTGCATGAGGGAGTTTCTACATACTCAATTGTACTTCTTTGGCTTATGTGTCTGTTTTGCTGTCAGTACCATGACATTTTTATTGCTGTAGCTTTGCAGTACAACTTGCAGTTGGGAACTATGATGTTTCTTACTTTTTTTCTCGGGATTGTGTTGGGTATTCTTGGTCTCTTCTTGTTCCAGACAAACTTTAAGATCATTTTACCTAAATTCTCAAGGAATGTCATTGCTATTTTAATAGAGATTATACTACGTCTATATATCACTTTTGAAAATATGGCCATTTTAATGATATTAATTCTACCTATCTAGAAATGGGAGATGTCTTTCAATTTTCTCATGTTCTCTTCAGTCTTTTTTCATCGTTGTATCATTTATCATTTTTATTATTGAGTTCTTTCCCTTCCTTGCTTAGGTTTATTCCTAGATATTTGATTTTTTTATGCTATTGTAAATTGAGCTTTGCCCAAACATCCTTTTCGTTAAGTTCATTATTGGTACACACATATAATATCAAATTTTGCTTGTTGATTTTCTATCCTATCATTTCGTTGAATTTCTTTACGTCTTCTGGTAGAGATTTGTATTTAACCATAATGGGAAAATTGTTGTTCTTTAATTTATGTTATTGTCGTTAGGGTAATCAAAACTTGTGTCAAAACCCTGAGATTAAACTTAAGTTTTCATAACATAAAATCAGTCTCTTGATATTATTATTGTTATTTGCTTTCACACTATAAAATACTCTGCTACGATGAAATAGTGCTTCTTGTATACAGTGGTGAATGCCTATAAGACCATCAACTCCAGATGGTGAGGCAAGACGATCACAAGTTTAAAATTAAACTGGACAATTTAGTGAGATTCTGTCTCAAAATAAAGCATAAAGCCTGGGATTGTACCTCAGCAGTAGAGAACTTTCCTATCATATACAAGAACCAAGGTTCAGTCCACATTACCACCAAAAAAGATGAAGCATTGTCTATAACTGCTACTTTATAAAGTGTCATAGGCAAATGATCTTAGTTACCAAGCAAATGCCTAGAGATTTATCACACTGACAAAGCTACATTTGTTTTATATGTTTGTTTTAAAACTTTATTAATTGCTAGACAGTTGTGTAACAACAAAGTGAGAATGACTTGGAAACCGAAAAATTAGTTTCATGCTCTGACCTCGTTTTTATGACCTTGGGAGTACTATGCAGTCGATGGAAAACCAATTATAAATGGATGATTCCATTAACAAAGAGAGGATGTTTATGGAAGTTTTATGCAAACTGAAAATATTGTATGAAGTTTAGATATTAAGTATAATAGCTACAACTGAATATTTCTCTGTGTTAAAGGTCTTAATTCATGCTCAAATATTTTGTCTATTGGCCGAGGTTTATTGGTTTGTTATATTTCCCTTGCAGAGTCTCTTATGGTTATAATCAGACACAGTTAGAATTGTTTTACCAGTTTTATTTGAAAACTAATTGGTGGTGATCCACAAAGTACAATAACAGTAACACTCAACTTGCAAAACTGATTCTACCATTGTGTTATTATAAGATAATCCAAGAACCAATACAACATCTCAATTCTTTACTTTAGTGGTTTAGATCTAGTTATTTTTGCAACACTTGTACATAGAGTATAATGATACTTATATTAAAAAGTTTACTGTAAGTGTAACAGTTTGTGGAAAATTTAAATTCCCAATATTAATGATCACTTCTCTGTCATCATGTGAAAAGCCATGGGTCCAATTGCAATGTTCATTTGAGACATAAAGATATTTTGTCATCAACAGTCTGACCCTTCTTTCATTTTTCTCTATTTCTATAGCTGGACAGTTAAGTGTCACAAAAAGAAGTTGAGATTCTTTATAAATCTCTATTGCATTTCCAAACTATCTCTAATATCAATAAGTCTCAAACTCCAACCTACTTTTTATCATTTTGCCTTTAATAGTGCTAACAAAGATATTGACAAGGGGAAGTTTTATAAATGTGCGCCTTCAACTTCTTAGCCACCTCAATTCCGTATCCTTTTATTCTATATCAATTCTGTATTTTCCACTATCTATAGAATAACTGGCCTTCATTTCAAATAATAAACCCTTATACTCATGTCCTTAATTTTTACCTTCATTTTTTCCTTTTCATGAATATTGCTTCACTTATCATCTATGTCCTTAGTCAGGAAAATCTTATGATAAATTAAGTAAGGAAAAATTTTCTTCTCCACTTTAAGTTAATAATGTATCTGGCTGCAATATTGGCTGCAGGAGCCTTTTGCAAGATACTATGAAGTTGTCTGAACTAGTAGTTAGATTTTAAACTACTGCTTAATAATTACTGTGATATTGATGACTGATAATAATTAAAAGATCAGGAATAATTACATTTAAATTTGGAGGTGAAGGAAGGGCTGAAACCTACACTTTTTGAAACTCTTAAATGGGTAAATCCCTAATAATGACATTTCAACCATTACTGAAAGTAGTAATTTGGGGCATTGTGATTTTTCAAATCCCTTTTGAACAATACCAGAAAGACAGATGCATATTTTTGGCTACTTTCAAACTGACCTTTTCACAAACTCTAGTGTCATTTTTCCCACAGTTTGAATAACTTTTAGAATTATTCAATAGATGACAAATGCCCACATGGTAGAATTTAAGATAGTGCTGTATAGTTCTTGTTTATGTATTATTAATAACAAATATCAGTGCTTGCTAGAGAAAAAGATTTAATGCAAAACATAAATATATTAGAATTTACAAGATTTGCTTACAAGGGCCTCCCACAGAGTGAGGTGTGGAAAAATGCAAAAGAGTTGTCTGTGTGCCAGAGGGCCAAAAGATCTAATATCAAGCTTGGAGCTCACTGTAGTCTCCTAGTGTGTATGAGTTTGTGATACAAACTCAAAGGGTTTGTGATGGAAGGCTAAAGATTCTGTGCTGGAGGCTGAGAAGTCTACGCTGGAAGTCAAGAGATGATTTTCAAGGTAAAGGTGACGACTGGAACTCCTCTGAAGAAACAGAAGTGAGTTTTCATTCTTTGTATCGCTTTTATACGATTCAGGTGACAAGCCTACATAGTGTGAGTCTTCTGTTTTTAGTGAATTCCTCAGCCACACCCAGAATTATGCTGATTGAATTTAGTTGGGTGTTTCTTAATCAAGGTGACACAATCAGCTATCACAAATATTTTGGAATATATCCAAGTACTAGTATAAGCATATTTTATAAAATCTTCTGGCACAATTCAGAGCATAGTATTTTAAGATGGTGATTTTCTTCGTGTAAAAGTCTCTTTTTTTTACTTTTATTAGTACATATTTTAAGTACATAATATTTATATTCACTGTAGAGAATTGGTAGATGTACATAAAACAACCTGATTCCCTTCATTTTCACTCTTTCCTCCACTCCCTTTTATTTTTTCAGAATCAGATTCATTTATCCTATAAGACCATATGAAATAAATAATAATATACACAGACTGAAAACCAGACTACTAGGCTGAAGACTATATAAAACATGTAAGACAATAGTATTAAGTCAAAGTACATTTTTAGATACATGTCTGAACTGGATTACAATACCCTTTTTATCACCTTTTTCCTATTATCTGTCTCTTATTTGTACTTTATATATATTTAATTTTTCATATAAGAGAAAACTCCAGCTTGTCTAAAATTCCAGTTTTAATTCAAGTAGTGTATTTAAGGTTATTAGTTAATATTTCTTATAGACACCCCATAATCTCAACTCAGGGTGCTATTTTTTCTTCTTCATTGGACAAAACCTTTAAATAAATACTTAAGTAGAGAATATCTACAGTTTAAAATAGGTTCACTGTGGGTTTTTGGGAAGAATTTTAATACTCAATACATCGAATATGTTGTTTTGGAGGACAGCATGGCTAGAATTCTGTAGATTTCATGTCCTTATATTAGTTCACAGAAACGTTATCATATTCTCTTATGTCAAATATTTGTAGTCTTTTACTCATGGACTTGACTTGATCTCAGTTTTACTCTAACCTTTCCAAGGAATGGATTCATCTTCTGAATCCATAACTATATCTCTTCTTCAACTTTCTATTTTGTGGCATTGATTTGAGCTGCAGTTGGCAGTTTTGTTTCTACAATGGATTGTTGCTGATCTACTATATTTTAAAATCTATTTTCCTGCTTGGCTTGGAGATAAAAGAGAAGGGGAGATAGAACATCTGGGAAGTTATTGTAGGCCTATGCTTTGTTTCATTTTACACTTGAGTGACTTAATAAGAATAGAATAATCCCCGTTGTCTATTTAATGTGAGTTCTAGGAAATGTGGCTGGGTGATTAGTAGACTTGGACTTCCCAATCGTCTCTTAAATTATTAAGTTGGTGGCTCTTGAAATTTTTTTTGTACCCAACCACTGGATAGTAATAGTAGTTTCACTGTATACAATGTGAGACTGATTTATGAGAAAAGTAATAATCTTTAATTTTGCTTTACCACTTTGTATTTTGGATATAGTAATCAAGACTTCTGATGAACAACGCATCAATATATTTTTATGAATCACATTTGACATTGTCAGATCATCTTAAAAGGAATAAAATAGCAAGCGTTCCATGATCAGAAACACTGGTATTTTACTAAACTTTTGTGATTATTGTAGGCAAGTAGAGGAGGATGTAACTAAATTAAAGGAATAGCTCCCTCTCATATCACATTGTTGCTTGCAATTTTGCTCTCCCGAAGCTCTCTATAAGTCTTAGAGGGGAAAGAATGGTTTAAGAAACTAACCTACATAGCACCCCTTCGACTCTTGATCTACATGGCTTAGACCTCCTTGGAATGGTTTTAGGGTAGATCATTATCTCACTGCTCAGGACAGATGACTTAGGCCAACAGGGCTATATATTTTGAAACAGTTCTTATTAATATTACTAATAACTAAGAATACCAGTCAGATGGGGAAAGTGGGAGAAAAAAATCACATGGCAAATATTAAAAACCACACAAATTAATCCTGTTCTATCTCCAAGTGTTGCTCTCCATAAAAGAATATGACTGATTACTCAAAGAGTATAGTATATTACCCTCCTGCAAAAGATAACTAAGATGATACCTCCAGAAATCTTTGTTATTCTCTACATGAAATCAGAATTTCAGTCAAAAGTATGGGAAAATACCATATATGTTTTATTTGAGGTTATTTCTCATTTCAACCAATCCAGTTTGCCTAGGTTAATCAAGTTTGCAAAGGAATAGTAAAACATATGAGCAGTAAACCATTATAACTCCCAACTGAAGTAAAATGGATGAAAATGATAGTAAGGTTTTTGAGAGTGAGGATAAAGCATAAGAGAGAAAAGTTTTACTACAGAGAATGAAGCTTCCAAATACACACACACACACACACACACACACACACATATAGTGTGTGTGTGTATGTGTATTTGTGTGTCTGTGTGTGTAGAGGACAGAAAATGAAATGATGATAACTCTTCTATTTAGCAGTCTTCCTCAAAATAATTGTTTTCTGGAAGAAATGAGAATAAAGCACTTAGTTATTCAAAAACAGTATTGAGCCAGGTGTGGTGGTACATGTCTACAATCCAGCACAATTGGAGACTGAGGCAGGAGTATTGCAAATTTGACTTGGGGAAGTGGCTCAGTAAGATGGCCCTGAGCTCAATCTTCAATACCACAAAAAAATGAATGAAAAATATTTCAGCAATAGGAAATTCATGTATCTCAATGCTGTCAGATTTGACTTCAGATTTCTTCAGGAACTATCATAAGAAATTGTGTTCTAATAAGTTGAAAAGCACAAAAGAAATGGACAGACTCCTAGATATTCGTGAAATGCCAAAATTCAATCAAGAAGTTGTAAAAATTCTAAATAAACCAATATAGGTCAATTAAATAGAAAATGTAACAAAATCTTACAGATAAAGAAAAGTTCAGGCGCTGATGGATTCCCTCCTGGATTTTACAAGAACTTCAGAGATTATCTAATGCCACTAATGATGAAACTCTTTATTGAAATTGCAAGGGAAATAATATTCCCAATGCCATTCTGAGAAGTATTACACTGATACCCAAACCACAGAAAAACCCAACCAAAAAAAGAGAGCTAAAGGCCAGTCTCCTTAATGATTGTTGATGCAAAAATCCTCAATAAGATACTGGGAAACAGAATGCAGCAAGTCATCAAGAAGATTATTCACCATGACCAAGTAGGATCCATCCGGGGGTGGTTCAACATATGCAAATCAATAAATGCAATACACCATATCAATAGAGCAAAAGACAAAAATCATTTGGCCATCTCCATAGACACAGAAAAATATTTGACAAAGTCCTACATTCATTTGTGATTTAAGAAAAAATCCTAAATGACATTGGAATAGAAGGTCTTTATCTCAATCTACTAAAAACTAGGACCAACCAAGAACTGAAACCATATTAATGGCCAAAAACAAAGCTTTTACTCTAAAATCAGGAACAAGACAAAACTGTCTACTATCACCAGTACTATTTAATATTTGGGACATGGAGTGGCCGCAACCCTTTTGAAACCTCCTGTGGCCTCTGTCTCCACTATGGGACAAGGTACTCTGTGGCTTTTTTTTTTTTTTTGAGCAAACTCTTTTACTTTTGAAGGCCTGAGGCTATAAAAGGTGGAGGCCCGTTGTTTTTTGGGATGCCCCCAGGCCATTTTTTATTTTTATTTTTATTTTTTATTTTTTGGCAATTAAGGTCTTAGCTCCATCTTTTTTTTATTTAGGAGAAAATGGACACAGAAAAGAAAAACAAAAAGCAAAAGAGACAAATAAACAACAACAACAAATCCAATACAATAACATTAAAGATTTACAAAGTGAGATGATTGGAATTTGACAGTGGTTTTAATATTGCATATCATTACCTTCAAAGGGGTTGTTTAGTTTAACAGATATAGACATGTAAAATCGATCTAATCATGAGTATTAACTGTTCTTTTTCAATAGCTAATGCATTTATAGTATACTCCTTTTAACTATGTTATGCATACCTATATACAAATTTATGTCTTTTTCCTTTTCCCTTCCTTCTTTCCTGCTTTCCCTTATAATACCTCTTGTTATCTTCAAAATAACTGCCCATACCATAAGGCACAATACAATCAAACAAAATAGTACAAGATAAAACCAGTGAAAAGCAAAACAATGGAAGCAATACATAGTAAAGCAACACTGATTATTATAATGCCTCATGTTATCTTCTAAGCAGTTGCTTATATCATCAGTCATAGTACAATCAAACAAACCAAAATAGGATAGAATCACTCAAAACAAAACAATGAAAGCAATATAGGGTTTCAAAACAAGGTGATCAGATATCAATAATGGCTACCATAATGTGTTTTGTTATCTTTGAAATAGCTGTCTATGCCATCAAATATAGTAAAATTAGGCAAACCGAAATAGAATAAGACCAAACTAAACAGCTCAATGAAAACAATACAGGACTCAAATCCCTATGATAAATTAACAATGGCCAATTCCTGCCCTTTTTAGACACTTCCTCCCCCTTCATTTTTATAATATATATTGTGTATTTTGAATCCTACTAATTCCTTTAGTTTTTTTTGTACTAGGGAGATAACATGATACTCACCCATGTGGTGCCGGTCCATTTCACCCATAAACATGATCTTAAGTTGTATCCATTTACCTACAAGAGGCTTGAGGTTATTTTTCTTTATAGCTGAGTAGCTTTCCATTGGATAAAAATGCCATATCTTTCTTGTCCACTATGTAGCTAACGGGCAAACTACCCCTACTTCTTTCTGGTTCCCTGTCACATACAGCATTGTTCTTTCTCCTTTGACTTTCAGTCTATGAACCCCCTTTCGAGCTTAATGTGTTTCTTGTATAAAGCATATTGGTGGATCGTCTCCTGATCCACTCTGCCTGTGTTTCTTTCCATTGGTGAATTGAGGCCATCTACATTAATGGTTAAGGCCAACATGCACTGCCTTGTCTCCGCCATGCCACTTTCCTGCAGTTGGCTGCCCACTTTTCCTCTCTACTCATTTGTCTGCACCTCTTGGTGATATCCCTCTGCCCCTGTTTCTGGAGCTGTGGTCTTTTTTTTATCTCTCTCTAAAATGTCCTTCAGTATTCTTTGTAGGGTTGGCTTGATGATCATAAATTCCTTCAGTTGTTCTTTGTCATGGAAAGATCTAGTTTCACCATTAATTTTGAAAGATAGTTTTGCAGGGTACATCAATCTGGGTTGGAAGTTGTTTTCTTTCAGGGCTTGAAATACTTCACTCCAAGCTCTACTTGACCTGATGGTTTGTGTTGAGAAGTCTGTTGTGATTCTGATGGGTTTTCCTTTGTAGGTGATCTGTTTCTTTTCTCTCACAGCTTTTAATATTCTGTTCTTGTGTTGAATTTCTGGGATCTGGATTATTATATGTCTGGGTGTAGGTTTATTTTGGTTATGGTTAGCTGGAGTTCTATATGCTTCACTTACCTGAAAGTCACTTCCTATTCCCATGCTTGGGAAGTTTTCTATAATTATTTCTGTAAATAGGCTTTTAATTTGATTTGTATTGACCCCTACTTTTTCACTCACACCTTTTATTCTTAAGTTATGCTTCTTTGCTTGTCTTGCAGCCATTGTACTGTTACTTCCAGGTTCCTTGTTATTTTTAAAAGATCTTTCCTTTCACAATCACAAGCTGCTAACCTGTCTTCAAGGTTTGAAAGTCTATCTTTAGTTTCTTTCAACTGGTTTTGCCAACTTTCATTGGAGTTTTGATTTCCTGGTTATCTCTTTGAATCTGTTTCATGTATTCTAAATCTTTTTTGTATTGTTCATTCAAGGTTTCCTTCATTTTCCTATGCTCCATTTTTTCATCTATGTCTCCTTTAAAGTTGCCTAGCAGTTCTTTTATTGTTTTTAATTTCTTCTTTTAGTTGGGTTAGTATTTCTGTTCTAATTTCTTTTATAGCCTCTTGAAGTTGTTTCTTTACTTCAGTTGCCATCACCTCAGAAGGATCAGTTGTGGGACTCCCAATCTCTTCTGCATTTGCATCTCCTGGACTTGCTGTTTGAATTGGAAACCAGAGACTACCTTTTGCATCTCTGTCTTGACATATTCCTGAGTTCTTCTGGGCAAATGGATACTGGGGACCCAGGCACTCCTTGCATTTGGCTGCAATTTCTCTGAAGTTAGACTGGTTCTTCTAGCCAATGCTGATTATGAATATCTGATGTTTGCCACCGGGAGTGCTGTTACAGTGCTATCCACTGCCTTTCCCCAGCCTGCCTTAGCTCCCCAATGGTTGGTACAGTGAACACAGGGGCGGGGTTACTGCCCACAAACATGGGCCGGTGGGCCAGTCAGTGGCAGACTCTTCACCACCACCCCTGTAGTGTGTGCTTAGCCACCATCTCCAGACCGAGCCAGTCACCTGCAGGGATCCTCCAAGGTGGCCCCCAGAATGCACACAGCCTGAGCAACCTCCACGGGTCTGCAGTCAGCTAGGAGTTCCCAGCCCAACTCCAAGATGTCTCCCAGCCAATCTCTTTCTCTCATGGAAGGATCAAGTCCTCTCCACACTCACTGTCAGCCAGTTCAGTCCTCCAGGTCTGCTCCCCCTGTCCACTGCCACTCTCCTCCAATGCTGCCTCTCTTGGCAGAGGCCTCCTTGGTAGCCCCCGCTGCAGCACCTTGATTGTGTGTCCCCAGGTTCCAGCAGCTCCTCACACACAGTGGGTCGGACTCTGGGTAGAGGTGCCACCAGCTATAGCCAGGCCACCATTTTAACACTAGGTTGTCTGGAATTCTTTTTTGCTAAACCAGTTAGTCTTTTGTTCTTAGTCTCAGGCAAAGTCTCTGGGCATGGGAAGAACACAGACAAACTTTTTGTCAAGCTGTAATACATACCATGTGGAGTCTAACAACCAACATGGTCTTTTTTTCTAGCAGAAACCTCTCGGGCCTGGTTTTTACCAGCAGGCTTTTTATCAGCCTTTTGGTCTGCTGGACGCTGACCAGAATTTTTTATATGGAACAACCTAAGCTGCTTTAACTCTATGCATTTAGGTGACACTTTTGAACCTTTTAAACTCTTTTCACAAACCATTTTTAAAGGCTTTTGAACCACATGGTCAGGAATAGTCACAGCAATGACCCCACTCTTGGTACCAAATTTTGTTTTAGTTACTTTTTGCTTGTTGTCGAGACAGAATACATGACGCCCAAAATTAGGGAAGGAAAGGTTTACTTTTTATAGTTTTTTGGGAACTTTAGTCTATATTTAGTTGGCTCTAAGGCAGCATGCCATGGTGGGGCTGCCATTTACAGCAGCCACAACTGCAACCACAAGGCGCGCTAGCGAGAGAGAGGGTACGCGTGAGAGAGGGTGGAAGTGCAGAAGTGAGCAAGAGGAAGACCCACCTCCTTTACACTGTATGTCAGTTCCACCCCTGGGTGAATGTAGCACTCATATCACCAATCCTGGCACTAGACTCAGCCCCATCAAAAGTATATGAGGAGTTGGTTGGGGGTACATAGTATATCACCTAATACATCCATAGACACAGAAAAATATTTGAAAAAGTCCTACATTCATTTGTGATTTAAGAAAAAATCCTAAATGACCTTGGAATAGAAGGTCTTTATCTCAATCTACTAAAAACTATCTAAGACCAACCAAGAACTGAACCCATACTAATGGCCAAAAACTGAAAGCTTTTACTCTAAAATCAGGAACAAGACAAGACTGTCTACTATCGCCCGTACTATTTAATATTGTTCTGGAAACGTTAGGCCAAACAATTAGACAAAAAAAAAAGAAAGAAAGAAAGAAAGAAAGAAAGAAAGAAAGAAAGAAAACAAGGATACAAAAGGAAGAGTTTAAATAATCATTACTTTGCAGATGACATGATACTCTATGTAGAGGACCTCATAGACTCCAGCAAAAATCTTGTAGATTTGATTGCCAAATTCAGTAGCATAACTGGATACAAAGTCGACAATCAAAAATCAGTAGAATTCCTATATATTAAACACAAATGCACTGAGAAAAAATAGGGAAATAACACCTTTCACAGTATCCAAAAAAATTAAATACGAATGACTCTAGCAAAGTAAGTACAAGATCTATACATTGGAATTTACAGTCTTCTGAGAAAGGAGACCAAAGAGGATATCATAAAATGGAATGACAATACTTGCTTATGGGTAGGAAGAACCAACATAGAGAAAATGGCCATACTCCCAAAATCATTATACATATTTCATGCAAACCTAATCAAAATACCATAAGTATACCTCACAGAACTAGAGAAAACATTCCTAAAATTTATTGGGAACCAAAGGAGACCTACAATAGCATATATAATCCTAGAAAACAGAGGCAAGGCAGGGGCATCACAATCCCTCACTTGAAAGTATAATGAAGAGCTGCATTGATAAAAACAGCATGATATTGGCAAAAACACCCCAAAACACCAATGGAACTTAAAAGAAAATGCAGACACAACTCTAAACACACTGAACAACCTTATCTTTGACAAAGGAGCCAACATCAAGCTAAATGGTCAAAAACTGAAAATTTTCACCCCAAAATCAGGAACAAGACATGGGTGTCCTATATCAGCACTCCTATTCAATGTAGTACTGAAAACATTAGCCAGAGCAATTAGATAAGAGACAGAAATAAAATGAATAAGTGTAAGAAAGGAAGAATTTAAATTATCATTATTCACAGCTGACATGATATTCTACATAGAAGACCCCCAAATCTCCACCAGAATATGTCTAGGTTTAATAACCAGATTCAGTAGTGTAGCTGGCAGAAAGTCAGCACTCACAAACAAATGACATTCCTGTACACAAACAAATTTACTGATGGAAAAGTTAGGGAAACCACACCCTTCACAATAGCAACCAAAAAATGTAATAGTTAGGAATAAGCCTAACAAAGAAAGTAAAAGATTTATATATTGAAGATAATTGTACTCTGAAAAAGGAGATCAAAAAGAATAGAAAAAAATGGAAAGCTATCCTTATTTCATGAATAGGAAGAACCAACATCGTGAAAATGGCCATACTGCCAAAATATTTATGGAGATTTAATGCAATACCAATCAAAATACCATTAGCATACCTCTAAGAAGTACAGAAAACATTCTTAAAGTTCATTTGGAAAGAGAAGAGACCTAGAATAGCAAAATAAATTCTGGGAAACAGAGGCAAGGCAGGGGACATGAAAAATTCTGACCTGAAATTATAACACAAAGCTGCTGTCATAAAATCAGCATGGTACTGGCAAAAAAAAAGACCTGAGGATTAATGGTACAGATTAAAAGATTCACACAAATCTCCAATCGCACTCTGCCTCCTTATCTTTGACAAAGGGGCCAAATATGTCCACTGGAAGAAAGGCAACATCTTTAATAAGTGGTGCTGAAAAACTGGCCTTCTGCATACCAAAGACTAAAAGTAGACCTGTCTATCACTGTGCACTAAGATAAAGTTAAAAATTGTTCCAAGATCTAAATATTGAAACAGAAACACTAAATCAGCTAGAAAAGAAAGTAGGTAGAAATCTTGAAGACAGGTGTTGCTAGAGACTTCATGTACAGAATCCAGACTGCATGGGCGACATTTCAAAGAATCAACAACTTGGATCTCATTTTATAAAAAGATTTTGCATATCAAAAGAAATTACCAACACAGTGAAAAATCATTCCACAGAGTGGGAGAAAATTTCAGCCAATTGTCTGTTAGATGAAAGACTTATATCTAGGATATGTAAAACATTGAGTAAACTCAGACCATCTCAAATTCAAAGACCAAATCCAAAAATGGACATGGGAGATGAGTTCACACTACTCAGGTGAAGAAACACGAATGGCAAACAAATATATAAAAAAAGTTCAACATCACTTGTCATTTGAGAATTCCAAATTAAAACAACACTGGTGTTCCATCTCACTACAGAAAGATCGACTATCATCAAGAAATCAAGCAATAACAATTGCTGGAGGGCCTGTGTGGAAATAGGAATATTTCTTCACTATTAGTGGAAGTGCAGACTGGTACAACCACTATGAAAATCAGTATGGGGATTCACCAAAATGGTAGTATTAGAGGACTCAACCCAGCTCTTCACCTTCTGGGGGTCTTTCCAGAAGAATTAAAACATCATAACACAGCAATTTTTATATGTGCACCTGTGTTTACCACAAAATGATTTGTAATAGCTAAATCTTGGAAACAACCTAAATGCATATCAACCAAGGAATGGATATAAAAAACTGTGGCATTTTTATACAATGGATTATACTCAGGCATAAAGAAAGACTTGAGACTTTTTTAGGTAAATGGGTGCAACCTGAGGCTATTCTCCTAAGTGAAATAAAGCAGTTTCACATGTATTAACATCACATTGTCCCCCGGTGTGAGAAACTGAAAGAGTAGATAAGGTATAAAATGCACAATACATATTGTTAAATGGGAAGAAATTGTTCAAAATGAAAATGGATCTATGATAGGGCAAAAGGGAAGGGAAAGAAGGGAAAATAAAAAAAGCAAGTTGAGTTAAACTAATAGTGTCTCTTAGTTCACTGAAAAGAAAGATTTGTACCAATATCGATTGGGGAATTTTTTTATCCCCATATCTTGTACACTGAGTAACATCTTTAAAGATATCAATATGCAGTGCATTAACTATTGTTAGTCTTCTATTATTTTGTTATAATATTTTGTTTTCCATTTTGTTTCCATAAAGTAAAAAAAAATGATTGCAGAGTAGATTGAAAAAGGACTTGAATGATAAGACATATCAAGAGAAAAATTTTGGGAATGTTCAAAAGATATGAAAATGACGGGAAAAGGAATAGAATGGGGTGATGCTGAATGGTGGCTAGTGCATTATGGTCAAGACTGGGGAAACATGAGCAAAGGAAGGATTTACAGTTTGAGAAATATTGTAGATAAAGTAGATTTGTAAGACTTTTGAAATATTTGTGCTAACCACAAACTTTATACTTCTGCAGAACTCATCAAATTACCTAATTTTGAAGTTTTGAGTTCTGGTTTTGTGCTCACAGAAAAATATTCAAAATTGGAGTATTTAACAGCAATCTATTTACTTCCACAGAATTCACTTAGTAAAGCAGAACAGAGCAAGCACTGAATATGAATTGAGCAGTTTATATTTTCTAATGACTCAACCCAATGTTAATGAAAATGTTCCCTTTTAATAACTGCCTTAAGTGGTGGATAATTACCTACCTGTATTATTTCATAACAGGATACAGTGAACTGATCTTTCAGTCATGTTCAAACACGTGGAATTCTAGACCATGGGCTATATGATAGCATGGCAGATGGAAGGCAGCAATCAGTGATCCTTCCTTTTCCTTCTATCCCATTCAGGTTACAATCCTACTGCTTAGTTCCACCCATACCCAGAGTGGGCATTCTCAATTAGTGGTTGATTCTGTTATCATACACTTAATCAAGTATCACACACTCATAATCCAACCAACTCACAAAAGCCCCACCTATCAGTACATGAGACTCTACATGGCCTTCTAGCTACAAGCCATAACTGAGGGGAACTTGATGTTAGTATTTCCAACTCAGTATTTCCTCTGGGGCCTTTCTACTTCTCACTTAACAGTCTACCCTTTAAATCAGCTCAGGAATTACAGCCATGGTAACAAATAAATAAAATCTAGAAACCAATAAAATAAATAAAATCTAGAAACCAATTAAAATATTTTATCTACCCCCAAACAACTGTTCTTTCTAAAACACAACAGTTTCTGCCAAGTTGAATACCCAAATCCTGCAAATAAACTAAAAGCTGAACTGTCACCCATTACTCAAATAGAGAATCTCTTGGAATATATATTAGTGTACATGCTAATCTTACTGGATTAGAAAATTGAGCAGGTAATTTGTGTGTTCTGTCAAGCATTTGTCAAGTCATAACTTGCACCAGACTTCTGATTTTGATTTTAAACCTAAGAGATTTGATAAACAAGTGCAATATTTCTTCAAGGAAGAAAATAAAATTTGTCTTTATGGTCAAAATCTTCCCCAGCAATGTTGAATATATTATACCTTTTATGGATATTTGGAATCCACTCAGCAGCTATAAGTAAATTATTTCACAAAACCTAAATTGGTGTACACTGTCCAGAGGAGGAAAGCATTGCTCAGAGGTGCATTAGCATTTTCCTTTTTATTGCAACAATATATATCTCTTTTATTTTTAGGTGCCAAGAAATGCTTCTGCAAAATGAACTCCAAATATCAGGTAAAAAACCATAGGTTGTTTTACAATATCTATTACACATTTTAGACCTTATTTACTCGTTCAATTTCTCACATCGAGGAGACAATATGATGTTTACGCATATGAATCCAATTTATTTCACTTTTTAAAAATGAAAAAGAAACTAGAATGGGGAAAGCAGAAAGGAAGGAAGGGAAAAGGAAGGAAAAAATTTAAGTTATACTATTAGTGTCTCTTCATTCATACAAAAGCAAGGGTTGTGCTAATATTTATTGCAAAATTTTTATGTGCATATCTTGTACTCTGAGTAACTATATTAAAGATAGTAATATTCAATGTATTAATTATTGTTATTCTCCTATAATCTTGTTATGAAATTTTTAAAATCTTTTTTCATTAAAAAATTGACTGGCTTTTAAAGCTATTTATTTAAATACAAATATCAGCTAACATCCAAGGAACATACTGTTTGCTTCTTGGAATACTCTCTCTCAAGACAATTGATACTTTCTGGTTCTTTTGTGAGACCACTTATTTTAATTTCTTTCTTTAAATTTTTTTATTTTTATATGAGAAGAAAAAAGACATATATAACAAAGACAACAAGCAAAAGAGACAAACGACGAGAGTAAATGCACAACAGTAACATTGCAGGTTTACAAAACCTGATGATAAAAACTTGACAATGGTTGCAATATTGCATATCGTTATCTTCAAAATGGTTACTTACATTAACAGATATAGACATGTAAAATTGACTATTAATTGGTCTTTCTCAATAACGAATACATTCAGCAGTGTGTTCATTTTACTTATCTTACACATACATATATACAGATTTATATCTTTTCCTTTTCCCTTTTCTCTTTCCCCCTTTCCCCTTGTCAATTACTTTTGTTCTTTGAGCTGTTTTTTACCCTTACATAGTATTTATTATAGATTTTGGATCATATATACATTTTCAGTTTCTTACACTAGGGAGGCAATACGGTATTTACACATTTGAGTTTGATTTATCTCACTTATGAGTATGGTATCAAGTCTTGCCCATTTACTTATAAAAGTCTCAATGCAATCTTTCTTAATAGCTGAGTAGTACTCCATTGTATAAAAATACCACATCTATCTTACCCATTCTTTGATTGACGGGCACTTGGGTTGTTTCCAAGATCTGGCTATTACAAATTGGTTTACTATAACCATGGGTGCACAGATATCACTGAGGTATGATGTTTTCATTTCTTATGGGAAAATGCCCAGAAGTGGGACAGCTGGGTTGAATGGGAACTCTAACCCTAGCTTCTTGAGGAATCTCCACACAGATTTCCACAGTGGTTGCACCAGTCTACACTCCCACCAACAGTGGAGAAGGGTTTATTTTTGCCCACAGCCCCTCCAGGATTTGTTGTTGGTTGAATTTTTAAATTTGGAAATTCTTTCTGGAGTGAGATGGAATCTCAGCATTGTTTTAATTTGCATTTCCCGAATGACCATTGATGCTGAACATTTTTTCCTATATTTATTTGCCATTTGTATTTCTTTCTCTGAGAAGTGTGTATTCATTTCAGATGCCCATTTTTGGATTGGGTCCTTGAATTTTAGGAGCCTGATTTCTTTTAATTCTTTATATGTTTTAGATAGAAGTCCTTTGTCTGATGGACAATTGGCTAAGATATTGTCCAAGTTCGTGGGTTTTCTTTTCACTCTGTTAGAGATTTCCTTTGACATGCAAAAACTTTTTAGTAAGATGAGATCCCAGTTGTTGATTCTGGTAAGTGTTTCCCGTGCAATTTGATTTTTGTTCATGAACTATCTGCCTACTCCTATGTCTTCAAGATTTTTACCTACTGTGTCTTCTAGTAACTTTAGTGTCTCTGTTTTTATATTCAGATCTTTGATCCATTTTGACTTTATTTTAGGGCATGGTGATAGGCATGGATCTAGTTTTAGTTTACAGCATATAGAAAGCCAGTTATTCCAGCACCATTCGTTAAACAGGCTGTCTTTCTTCCAATGTGTATGTTTGGCGCCTTTGTCAAAGATGAGTTGGCTAAGTGTGTTTATAGTTGTGATGTGTATCTTCTAATCTATTCCATTGATCTTCAAGTCTGTTTTGATTCCAGTACCATGCTGATTTTATCACAGTAGCTTTGTTGTATAGTTTCAAGTTGGGGATTGTGATGCCTCCTCCTCAGAATTGCCTTTGCTATTCTAGGTCTTTTCTGGTTCCAGATGAATTTCATGAATGCTTCCTCTAGCTCTGTGAGGTAGGCAAGTGGTATTTTGATTGGGATTGAATTAAATCTATATAATAATTTTGGAAGAATGGCCATTTTCACGATGTTTGTTCTTCCTATCTATGAACAGGAAATATCTTTCCATTTTCTGAAATCTTCTTTAATTTCCTTCTTTAGAGTAATGTAATTTTCACTGTATAGATCTTTTACTTCCTTTGTTAGATTGACTCCTAAGTATTTCATTTTTTTGGATGTTATACTGAAGGGTGTGGTTTCCCTTATTTCTCTCTCAGTGAGTTTATTGTTTGTGTACAGGAATGCTATTGATTTTTGAGTGTTCACCTTGTATCCAGCAACATTACAGAATTTGGTTATTGCATCTAGAAGTCTTTCAATGCATTTTTGGGGGTCTTCTATGTAGAGTATCATATCGTCTGCAAATAATGATAATTTCACTTCTTCCTTTCCTATCCTTATTCCCTTTATTTCTTTCTCTTGTCTAATTGCTCTGGCTAATATTTCCAGAACTATATTGAATAGGAGTGGCGATAATGGACATCCTTGTCTTGTTCCTGATTTTAGGTTGAAATTTTTTAGTTTTTGTCCATTTAGTACGATGTTGGCTCTTGGTTTATGATATATAGCTTTTATCAGGTTGAGGTAGAGCCCATCTGTTCCAATTTTCTGTAGGGTTTTTATCATGAATGGGTGTTGGATTTTGTTGAAAGCTTTTTCTGCATCTACTGAGATGATCATGTGGTTCTTGTCCTTGGCCCTGTTGATATGGTGGATTACATGTATTGATTTGTGTATGTTGAACCATCCCTGCATTCCTGGGATGAATCCCACTTGATCATGATGTATAATCTTTCTGAAAACTTGCTGTCTTCTATTTAGTAGTATTTTATTGAGAATTTTTGGGTCTATGTTCATTAGGGAGATTGGCCTGTAATTTTCTTTTTTGGTTGGATTTTCTCTGGTTTTGGTAATGGGGTAGTACTCGTTTCTAGGAATGAGTTAGGGAGACTTGCTTCCCTTCGATTTCATTGAAGAATTTGAGGAGTGTTCTCATTAAGTCTTCCCTAAATTTCTTATAGAATTCAGCAGTGAATCCATCAGGGCCCGGGCTTTTATTTGTTGGTAGGGTCTTAATTACATTTTCAATTCCATTAGCTGAAATTGGGTTATTCAGCAGCTTTACATCTTCTTGATTCAGCTTTGGTAATTCTTAGGTTTCTAGGAATCTGTCCATTTCTTCTGTGTTATCGAATCTATGTGAGTAAAGGTTTTTGAAGTAGGTGTTGATGATCGTCTGTATTTCCACCAGTTCTGTAGTGATTTCACCCTTTTCATTTCTTGATGTATGAATCTGAGTTTTTTCTTTCCTCTTTTTGATAAGGTTGGCTAGGGGTTTATTAATAATATTTACTCTTTCAAAGAACCAACTCTTTGATTCATTAATTCTTTGTATTGTTTTCTTAGTTTCATTTCATTAATTTCTGCTCTAATCTTAATAATTTCCTCCCTTCTTTGGGCTTTGGACTTGACTTGCTCTTCTTTTTCAAGAAGTTTGAGGTGCAGCATTAGGTAGTTTATGTGTCTTCTTTCTGTTTTTCTGATATGAGAGTTTAGTTCTATAAATTTCCCTCTGAGGACTGCTTTCCTTGTATTCCACAGGTTCTGGTAATTTGTATTTGCATTTTCATTCAATTGTAGATATTGTTTAATTTCTTCTTTAACTTCTTCTGAGACCCATTGGTTATCTAGGAGAGTATTATTTAATTTCCATATATTATGCAGCTATTGTAGGTTTTTTGTCATTCATGTCCGATTTTACTGCGCTATGGTCAGATAATATGCATGGAATTATTTCAGTTCTTTGCATTTACTGAAGCATGTTTTTTGGACCAGTATATCATCTATTTTAGAGAATGACCCATGTGGAGCTGAGAAGAATGTGTATTCTGATGTTGATGGGTAGAATACTCGGTATACATCTACTAGGTACATTTGTTCACAAGCTTGATTCAGTTCTGCTATTTCTTTGCTGATTTTTTGTTTGGTTGATCTGTCTCTCTGTGACAATGTGGCATTAAGGTCCCCTGTTATAACTGTATTATTGTTTATTTGGTTTTTCATGTTTATTAAGAATTGTCTTACATAGTTGGGTGCTCCCATATTCGGTGCATATATATTTATGATTGTGATCTCTTCCTCTTGAAGTTTTCCCCTAACAAGTATGTAGTGACCTTCTTTATCTCTTTTGATCATTCTCGGTTTGAAGTTTGCA
>RJWM01017604.1:0-42868 GCA_004363535.1 Dasyprocta punctata | reverse complement strand
CCTTAACTCTTGGAAGTGATGAAGTTGAAATTACAAAATATCTACTTCATACCAATTGTTCTGATTACTAAGATAACACTTATAAAACTTCTTTGGATTGTCCAAGATTTTACACAGCTGTTAAATATTATTATTTGACAATATCCCACTTGGAATAAATAATGTTCTCTATCTTTATCCATGAATTTTAGACATTTTAATTCTTTATGTCTTGAAAGTATTTGTAAGCTTTGTGAAGATAGAACTTTACAGGAAAACAATTTCTTTACCTACTACTTTCACTGAAGCATATTTATAGTACCTGGGCTTTGTGCTCACCTAGATCTTAGCTTTGATGTTGGTTGGGTGGGTCTATTGGGCTTCAGTTGTGTCATATTTGATATTTAATGTCTTCTTTCTGAAATTCTCAACTTTTTAATTTTAAAATGAAAATAATGTTAAGAGCTACACATTTATTTGATGTTGCTCATGGATGAAATAACATACACTGACGTTGGGTTCACAGCTAACATAAGTTCCTAAAGCCTCATTCACACCATTTATCATTATTCCCAACTCCCTATCCCTATAAAAAATCCCACTGCGTTCTGTGTTGTAAAGTTTGTTTGCTTCAGTAGATTAAGGGGCTTATGGAAACGTGATTGGATCATGACCAATCCACTGATATTTATAGTTGAATATGCTGTTAGTAGGTGGGACTCAGCTGAAGGTGGGTCAGTGGGGGCAGTCTTTTGCAAGGTATATCTCTCACAGATACTGATCTTCAATTCTGCTTTTGGTCTGCAATGAGTGAGGCTCCACCTTGCCATTTCACCATGATGCTCCTGTCTTGGAGTTAGTGACCACGGACTGAATCCTCAGAAATATCTCTTCCTTTAATGCGTGGGCACTTTGTATTATATCCATTAATGGAAAAGCTGATTAATACACCTTCCTTAGAGGCTGAATTTCTACACATATTACTATCATTTCAGCATTCTTGCTGCACTTGCCTTCTAGCATGCCAGTGCCGAAAAATTGCAATCCTAGATAAATATAGCTGGGTGTTTTCCCCTTGCCCAGTAGGATTACATAATGTTTCAAGTTGACACTTTAAAGCTCACAGTCTCAACCTGAGTAGGATACAGGGTCTGGAGGCAAACTTTCTAAGATTTTCTCATCAATTTCTTCTCTCCCATAAGAGCAACTCAACCTTACTTTCTTCAGATTTTTTCCTTTACTTAAACTTCAATTCCAATGACAAGGAATAAGAAAGCTGTCTGATCTGAATTTCCCTAGTTCCTTCTATTTGTTCTGTGTCCACATTCTTTCTTCCTTCTTTACTGTTATGACTAGAGAGTTATTTCCTTCTGTCTAAAGCTAAATTTTTCTACTAGATTTGTGATTTCAATCCATTTCAGAAATTAAAATCACCATATCAGCATATTTTTAAATTTTATTTTAATTGACTACTAGTATATGTACATACATGTATTTCTAGAATGAGATGTCTTGATGCAAGTCTACATTGTGGAATGAGCAAATTAGGCTAATTATCATACCTAATACCTCATATATTTATTATTTAATTATGTGACAATGTTTAAAATTCATTCTTTTAGCAATTTCAAATATATAATACTGATTATTGACTCTAGTTTTGTTTCTATGCAGTAAATACATGACCAGAACTTATTTTTCTTATCTAAATAAAAGTTTGTGTTCTTTGACAAACATATCCCTTTTCCTTTGCCATTATCTCAGCTTCTGTTAACCACCATTGTGTGTGGTTCCATATCTCCAGATTCCATAAATAAATGAGATAGTGAAATATTTGTGTCTGGCTCATTTCATTTAGTGTACCTCCCTCATCCATGCCATGCAAGTGACAGATTTTTAAATAATTTTCATTGAATGTTATTCCATTGTGTATACACCACATTTTAAAAATCTGTTCATCTACTGATGGATACATACATCCAGGTTATTGTGATATTACTTCAGTAGACACTGGAATACAGTAAATGTACTGAATGTATTCATTTGAATTTTTTTGGAAATGTATTCAAATGTTGAATCATATGGTCATTCTACTTTTGGCATTTTGAGGAACTTTTATAATGTTTTATAAAATGGCTGTCTTCATTTACATTCCCACTAAGAGTGTACAATGGTTATCTCTTCTCCTTATCCTTGCAAACACTTACCTGTCTCATTAATAAGTCATCCTAACAGATGAGAAATGATAATTCATTACTTTTTTAAATTTACAGTTCCACGATGCTTAATAATTTTGAACATTTTTCATATATTTGTTGGCCCTTTACCTCTCTGAGAAGTATCCATTTGTATCCTTTCCAGCCTTTTTTTTTAAAGCATTTTTTTTGAGACAGGGTCTCACTATATAGTTAAGACTGGCCTTGAGCTCACTTTGTAGCCCAGGCTGGTCTCAAAGTTGCAAATCCTTCTGCCTTAGCCTCCCAAGTCTTTCCAGTCTTTAAATTGAATTGTTTTCTTTTTCTTTAGTTGCTTGAATTTCTTATATATTTTGGATATTATATTCTTCTCAGATACATAGTTTACAATTATTTTCTCTGACTCTTCACTCTATTAATTGTTTTGCTATTGTGAAGAAACTTCAGTTAATCTGATTTGTCTACTTTTGCTCCTTTTTTTTTTTTTTTGGCCTGTGCTTTTAAAGTCATACCCAAAAGGTTATTGCTCAGACCAATGTGATGGAACAGTTCCCCTATGTTTTCCTCTAGTAGCATTATACTTTCAAATCCTATACTTAACTCAATCCATTTCGAGTTGATTTTTCTACATGATGACATAGAATCCCAATTTGGCTTTTCCTAAGTCTCTTGATGAAAGAGACTGTGTTTTTCCACTGTGTGTTCTGAGCACTTCTGTCAAAACTTAATTGACCACAGATATACATGGGTGGATTTTTGGGTTTTCTGTTCTATTCCATTGATTGATGTGTCTATTTTTATGCCAATATCATGCCATTTTTATTACTAAGACTGCAATATCTTTTGAAATCAGATAATATAAAAACATCATTGTTGTTATTTTTGCATAAGATTGCTTTGGCTGTTCAGGGTCTTTCGTAGTTTCACATGAATTTTAGAACAATTTTTTCTGTATCTGTGAAGAATAATTTTAGTAAAGAATTTCACCAAAATAATATCAATCTGTATTGAATAGTACATCAAATAGATATTTCAGATTGGTATCAAATGGTACATTAAATAGATATTTCATTCTGATCATATGGGATTTATTCCTGGGATATAGGGATGATTCAACACTCAAAAATCAATAAATGTGATTGAACAGAATAAAAACTAAAAGCATGATCATGAAAGAAGTGCAAAAACACTTTAAAAACTTTAATGCGTTCCTTGATAAACTCAAAAAAGTATAAGACTGTTTCTTAAATTAATGAAGACTATTTGACAAGACCATCACTAGCATCATGATCGAAGGTGAAATTTGATAACATTTTATCCAAGGTCAAAAAGAAGACAAGAATACCCAGCACTTCTATTCAACATAATACTGGAAGTCTTAGCCAGAAGAAATAGTCAAGAAAAATAAACAAAAGACATCCAATTTGAAAAGATGTGTAATTGTTGTTGTTTGCTAACATGATCTTAAGCACAGAAAACTCTAATGACTTCACCAAAGAAATATTTGAACTGATAAGTGAATTCAGTAAATTTAAGGATTATAAATCAATGTACAAAAATCTAGCAGTAATGTCTCTAAAACAGAAATTAGGTGAACAATTCCAATTATAATATCATTTAAACAAACAAATAAAAAAAAACCTTGTTGGCAGTATTGTAAATTGAACAAAAAGGTGAAAACATTTGTATACTGAAACCAGTAACAATTAAAAGAATCTAAAGATACAAAAAAACAATAGAAAGACATTCCATGTTTGCAGGTTGAAAAAACTAGTATTCCAAAATATTCATATTACCCAAAATGGTCTATAGATAAGCCTTCTTCTTGACCTCTTTTCCTTTGTAATAGTTTCTAAATTACTTTTGTATCACATAATTACCTTATCTCTTATAATGTTTTTCTGATTATTTCTTTTGTTACTTTATAGGTTTCTCTTTTTCTCCTATTCATATTTATGTCAGATTTTTGCTTTTTCTGTATTTCCAGACATACATTTACACTATTATAGTTAGAAACGAAAGAGCTGAGTCACTCACTTCCCTCCATTTAGCTGTAAACAGAACCCTATGGCAACAACGAATGCCTAAGAGATAGCCATGCTCTTGGCAGTAGACCACTGCCACCAAGACAGAACCAGTAGAAGGCACCTAAAACCAGAGTGCTCTGGCCTTTAAATCCAGCAAGCCTGAGATATTGGGCTCTTTTTTCCCTTTCCTGTTGTTGTTACTATCTTTTCTGTGATCTTAAATAACCATAGCTACTTATTACTGAGTGTACCCTTAACAGTTCTTTCCTTATTGTACACACAAACTTAGACTATTATTGCTCTATTCAACTCTAGTATCTGGTGAACCAGTTAGGACATTACCATACTTAGGGAGATTTCAATGGACAATGATCCAAGGGACTTTACAGCAAGCCACAGACCTCATCAAACATAAGAGTCATCAATTCCCAGAGACCTTTGGATACCTCAGCAGAAGTGATCAACCAGAGAGCTCAGCCTGTGAGAAAGGTAACTTCTCACTCCCTCGGGAGACCCTCTCTCTTCCCCTTTCTGCACAAGAATGGATTCCTCAGAGGAAAGCCAGACCAGTTGTCATGAAAAAAACTAGACTGGGGAACAAAAGGACCCTATGGGGGACAAGAGAACCCCTGCCCATCAGTTAGATTTATATTCTTTTGTTGATCAACACAATGTGGAAAGTCTACCTTGAAGGCTGTGGCACACGCCTCAGCAAAGATGAATGTAAGCCGAGAGGAACAGAGGATATGACTGCCAGTTGGCACGTGGTTTGGCATAGTTGCCCACAGCAGGGAACAAGGAGACAAGAACCTGGCCTGCCTGAACTGTTGCTTTTCTCTGTAGAGTACTTGATAACTTACCCTGATTGTGGGCAGCTCTTTGTTTAGCACCAAGTGTGTTTGTGCATTTATGTGGGTCGTGAATTCATGGGGTATATTTCCCTTGCATAGGTTTTAGTAATTTTCCTTCTCCTTTTCTGATTTCCTTTCCCCTCATAGGCTTTTGGCTATCAGAGTATTCCATTTGTTTAGTTGTCGGTTTTGTATAACTGAAAAAATGGAGTTAAGAGGTACAGTATTTTCCCACAAAAGAAGAGAAAAATTTGTCCTATTTAGCTCACTCCCAGCTTTAGCTCACCCATTTCTAGGTCTCAAAGCCCACCTCCCAAGAGCTGTTGCTTCCTGGGGTAGTTTGCTGATATTGCTGTGCTTTTCTGTTTTACTCAGTTTTGCTTTCATTGAGATAACTGTGGCTTAAAGTTTATGCTGTTGTCTGAAAGGATGTGTAATTTGTATTTGTTGATTGAATATACCTAGTGCCTGACTTTCATTTTGAGATTTTGCCACTAGACATGTAAGTTTTGTGACTTGACCTAGTGATTTGAGTTCCTCTAGAGACAGGCCTTTCATTAGGAGATTCCCAGGCAGCTCTACACCACTGAGGACTGACTCACAGACAGGCCTGCTGGCAGGAGAAGCCCTGTCAGGTCCCCAATAAGGAGGACAGATCCAAGGACAGGTTTGCTAGATCCCAAGGAATTCAGTCTCACCGAGTCATGCTTCTGGGACTGAATGACTCAGGCTATAAAGAGATACCCTCTCAGGTCTCCCCTAGGGGGAACCGACCAAGAGAAAGTCCTGCTAGAATTCCAGAACCTAATTTTTTCTCCTTCTATCTGCAGTTAGGGACAACCACATCTATTTCTTCTGAGTCATTGCTCAAATGTCTTCTTATCCAATGGAACACGTTCTACACTAAGGTCCCTCAGTGCCATCATCTTATATTTTTGTGCAATAAAAAATGATCTATGCATCCAGTTGGGGAAAACAAAAGTGGCCACCCCTTGATAGCCTGAAATATAGGTCCATACTTCAATTGTATCTTTACTTCAAGGAATGGGGAAAATGGTCAGAGGTATCTCATGTTCAAGGCTTTATAGTTTTCTACCAGAGACCCATGATGTCATTATTCCTCAGGAGATGACAATGCAGGGGATTCCCTCCTGTCATTTGCACCTTCCCACAGACTAACTCTTGAGCAAAATGTTCAGTCAGTACCCTCAGGAGATAAAGGCCTGAGTCCACCCTATATGATGTCTGAGTCTACTTACCAGAGGGCCCCAGATTCAGGTAACTCACCATCTGAGCCATCACAATTCTTGCCTTTTAAGAAGTGGCAAGCATTGAAGGTACGGTCTGGGTATTAGGTCCTTTTTCAGTTATGCATATTCAATAATTACAGGAAAAATTGGGTAGATTTTCTGAGGATCTTGAGAGTTTATTGACAGTTTTCCTTCCTTATCTCTGAATTCTAGGTATGAATTTCCTCTCCATCCTGCAAACCTCCACTTGTCCCCCTTGAAGTTCCTAATCAAGATCTAACATTTCTCTCTTTTAATTAGAAATAATCCTATGAATTAGTCTCCTTCCATGTAATCTTGCTTAATGCATTTGACTTTTATGTTCCAGTAGCCACAGTGATGTTTTTAAAACATAGATCTCTCATTGTGTCCTGCTACTTAAATGTTTTAATGGTTTTTCACTGCACTTTGAAAATTTTCCCAATACTAAGGTAGCATGCAAGGTCCCTAAAAGTGTTTTAACTCAAGAGTTTCCTTCATTTCCTTATTAACATATGGATTGTGTGTAAAATACCCATTAAATATCTAGTAGGGTCTTATACATTGGGAATTTAGTAATGAAAAAGATAATATTCCTCACTCTTTGAGAGTTATGTGCTCTTTACACTCTATTGTTGATTGTCTGACTCTTCCCATGCTTTATTGTCACTAGATTTTTAATGGCATACACTGCCTGTCCTTGTTTAAAGAGATCTTTTATATGCTTTTTTTTTTTTTTTTTTAGAGAAATGATTTCTTCAAAGTCCTTAAATCTGATTCTCTGTTAGTCTTAGGTGGTCTCAGGTAACATCTCACTTTCTTTGGGAGTTTGAACGGCCTTGGTAGTATTCCAAGCATAAAAGAGTGAGGTATTAAACAGAAGATGAATTTGAGAGGTCAAAACCAACATGGCTTTATTGGATAAAGCAATAAATTGAAAAGAAAAATGCTGGTTAATTCCAATATTTCTGGTTTGAGTGGTAGGTTATATTCATGGAGATGAGTATACTTGTGGGGTGGGTAATCAGTGTTAGATACCACGAGATCTCTAACAGGAGGAATTTGGTGAGTGTGGAAAACCAATTGAGTTAAATGAGAGATGGTGGTTGAAGTTACAGGATTGCTTATAATACCCTGAGAAAGTACATAAAATAAGAAGCAAATGTTGAAGTTTCCATAAGGAATCATGAGTTTATAATTAGAGGTCCAGGTTCATTGCTTTCTACCCAGTTTAAAAAATAGGAACTAAGCAGTGAAAATCAACTTTCACTATATTGTAAGAATCAGTATTAACATCATCACTAAACACAGTTTATCTCAAATAAGAAAATAATCTTCAAAGGTCACATATTAACTTTTAAATTAATTCTTGTTTAACTTTCAAACAATATTTTATTTTCTTTGTATGATGAAAATCAAAAAACCTAAAGCTTCTAAGGTTACAAATAAGTGAATGAAGAGTTTTGTAATGCTTGAATCTATTGTGTATTTGTAAATGTACCCCTATTTTGCACAATTTAGCATACTCTTCAGATTTATGTGAATCTGTTTCTATTACAGATGTGCAATAGCTCTTGTTTCTTTAAAGAAGCAAGTAACTGAAATCTGTGAGCAGTCATGTGTAAGTTTTCAGAAATGGAACACTATATATTGTAGTCCTGCTGGCAAGGTGGAGGGCAAAGTAAAAGTGTAATTTGTATGCTTTGATCTGCAGAACATTTTTTCATGCATTCTTTCCATTATAGCTCTATAATACATACCATTAAAAGTAACACTTCAATATTTTTGAAAGGCTTCAACAAATTCCCGTTCACCAAGTAAGGAGATTCACTGGGAGTCATTAGGACTCAGGAGTACAGTTTTTAAATTTTCACCAATGATACTCTGATGAAATGCTAAATTCTATTTCTAAAGTTATTATATCTGTTTATAGCATATTATATATTATCATTAAATTTTAATAATATGAACTCATTCATTTTTTAAAATTTAAGAGTGAACAATTGGCTAATTTAAATATTTATGCATTTTCATTGTGACAGTTTGCACTTATTAATTTAAAAAGATAATAAGTGGCAGTAGAAATCATTCCACTAACTTTTAAATGTTTGCCAATAATGACAGTTACACTATACAAAGTATATATAAATATATGTACCATATATGAATACTATGTATAGCATATAAAATATATATAGTATGTATAAATACTAGTATATATTTTAGTACATAAATATATATGTACTATACAAATATATATACAAAATACTATATATAAATATATACAGTATATATAAATACTATATTTAAATTTTTTAGATTTACAAGTTTTCAAATTAAAGCAAAAGTAAATTGTTGTTTCCCTGAGTCTAGAACTTTTCAAATTGTATCTTTGTGGAACATTTTAAAGAAAAGTGCTCATAATTAAGCTGTTTATAAATGTCTTTTTGATTATGTAAATACTTTTAAAACCATGGTCTTAGAGAAAAAAGTGAAAAATTGAAAAACAGCTATTTTAAAAATCAGGTATTTCTTAGCAAATCTCAAAATAAATACTCATAAATGTGTGTGTAATATTGTTTCATGAATATCTGGCAAAAAGTTACTATTTACTATGTCATGGGAGGTATAAAAGGAACATTGTGTGGGTTCTGTGGAATAAAGCTACAAAATGTTCAGAATGAGTCAATGAGAAGTTGCATTTGGCATTGAACTGCCAAGACTCTTCTGCATTGGCGATCCTGCCTTCTTTGTTACTGGAAATTGGTTGGTTAGCTTTCTGATGAGTTCTGATGAATATAGCAATGTAAATTAAATGCTCATTAGCTAAAATGTCTAGTGAAGGTCTGTGTTAATGGTTTAAGAAGACTGTCTCACTGATCATAGGAAACATGGTTTCTCTCTGTGGTATTTTCTAATCATTTTCTGAAACCATTATTAGTACATGTACTTGACTGGTCTCTTTATCTTTTCTAAAGCTTTTCATACCTATTAACTTGTTTTATCTTCACACCAATCCAAACAGGTAGGCAAAGAGGAAGCTGTTATATCAAACAAAATAATGCATGGAAAAGGGACTTATGACCTGCAAAACCATACAAATGATAACATTAGGATTCTTGTATGCCTAATAAGAAATGCGATTAATGACCCTGTGATCTGCTTCAGATCACAAAACTCAGATAATGGAAACACAAGTCAACTGATTTGTACTAAAAATATCTTTTGTGTTTTTGTATTAAATGCTCACGGGTAAAGTTATAGATAGCCAATATAAGAATGTGATCAATCACCAAGTGTAGCACATTCAGTACTTCACTGATAGATACTAAGATAATATATGCTTGATTTTTAAGAAGTGTTTTTATACTAGTATTTGCCTGACAATCATGGAGAGCAATGTGCACCTGATACTGTGGTTAAAATTATGATATAAAATATTATGACAATGCAGCAGGTCTGAATCAATAATTCAGGAGGAAATTTCTTCACTTTCTTAGTAAATTCTGGCTCACATTTCATTCATTAATCTGGTTTCAGATACCTTTCATTAATCATGTATTAACTTTCATTAATCATTCTTTTTTTCCTAGTCTCTGAGTGATTACTTAGTATAATAAATTAATTGAATTCTCAAGAAATAATGAGAGTGTGCCCATGGTTTTCTCTTTTCCTTGTTTAAACATTCCATTTCTAAGTGTTTTCTTCTTTTCACATACAATTGAGAATAAAATTTTGAAGGAAATATAGAACTGTGGTTTCTGTCTTTTTGGCTTTTATGTCTCTTACCTAACTTTTATTTGTTTTACCCTTTGCTTGACTTCAGTTCAGAACACAAGATTAGAGGGTACATCCATAATAATGGATAATAATTATGAAGTAATAGAACTACTATATTTTGTGTTTACATTCACCTTGTCATTTTATGGGTTCTGTTGAGAGCCTTATGGGTACAGACTCAGTATTTTTATATCTCTCCTTGGCACCAGTGCCAGAACTTGCATCCATATTTGCCTAGGTAAAATTCTATTAACCACTATACTATTTTTCTGTCTCAACTAAAACTCAAGAATTTCAGGATAAATCCGAATAACATAGGAGTCAATGAGTTGCTAGTTCCAGAGAACTCATATTCATTTTAATAGCCAAGATTTATTTATAAAGAAAGCACCACCAAATCACATAGGTAGTTCTCCCTATAAAAAAAGTACAGGTAACAAGCCAAAGATGAAAGCAAACATCTAATTACTAATGATTCTGTTATAGATTCTGCTACGTTCAGTAATGATAGAAATTTCAAAGGAACCAGAAATTCTAATATATGTTTAATGTGTATTTGATTATGTTAAACTTTTTATGAAGTCTGAGCTTCAGTTATCTCATTTTTAAGATGGAGCTAATAATTCTAATACTATAGATTTTTTAAAAATTAAGCACACATACATTTACAGTGTTCAGGTTATCCTCTTAAACATAGTAGTCAATCTATAAATAGTAGTTTTGACTCCTGTCCTGATACTTTTCTAATATGTTGTTCCCAAAGAGGTAAGAGTTCAGTATGATATTAATAATAACAGGACTGATGGGGACAGAACCATGTAGACCAAGACCACAGGGCAGTCAGTGACAGAGGAATAGTTAAATTTCAGAGAGAAAACTCTGGCTATTTCAAACCCATCTTAATTTGGAGTACACCAAGGTATCTCCTTTAGGTTATCCAAGTAATACAATTGAATTCAGGCAGCCAAGTAAGAAACATGGGCCTGATATTTACCTGTTAAAGTGGTGAGAGCCTTAGGCAAATCTGTAGGGCTCAGAGCCCTAAAAACTAATAGGCCAGGATAAGAAAAGTAGGAAATTCTAGATTATAGATTTCTGGTGGCTACAGGAGCAGATTATGGGCCTCCTCTCTTCTGTAGAATTCTCAACAACCCAGGAAACAGCTGCTATGATGACTGCAGAAGTCAAATTTGGTAGAGACCTGTGACTGGCATCAACAAGTAGCTGGGTAATTTAGAGCCACTTCTTATAAATTTCAAATTAAGATATGAGACTCATCGCCTCTCTGTCACCCCAGGAAACTTGGTGAGCTATCTCCCATGAGGAGATAAACTTCACCTACTGCCTCTCTGCCACCCTAGGAATCTTGGCCCAGAGGAACTCAGGTGTCTGGCCCATTCCCGTACACCATGGGATTGGCAGCCACTGTGGGAAACACCCAGGACCCAGCAACTGACTCATCTGGAAGAACCCAGGGTAAATGCATGCTAACAAGAGGAAACATTTTGCAAACAAACCTCTAATTTATGATTGGTTCTGTTATACAACTGTAGACATTGCTCCTATGATCTAAAGTATGAAATCAATAGTTATCACAGTTTGTTAATTTCTAAATTGTGCTTGATGGTATCATTATTGCTAATCGGACCTCTGTAGCAAGGGTGTCATATCTGTTGCAATCAATTATTCTCCCTTGTGTAACAATATTGAGAAACTCTGAGATAATAAGCTAACCATAGCCCTACACCAAAGGACTGGGAACTGAGTCAAACAGAAACCAACATTCCACTCTCAGTTAATTGGGAATGTAGGATCTTGAAATAGACACAAGCCAAAAATCTCTTATACACAGAAGACATCCCTGAAGAACACAGAAAGGCCTTGATACTAGTGATATTGCTATCTACCACCAAAATTCACAAGCATCATCACAGGAAACAAAATAAAAACTTTATGAAATAGAAAATGTCAAGACAAAGGAGGAAAATGCAATCTCTGACTTCCAGCTCACCCAGAAAAGCTCCAGCAGACTTCAGCACAAAAGACATTGGAAGTTACAACCTTAAATTTCTGAAATGATAGCAACTGAAGTAAAAAAATAATTCCATAGGTTGTATAGGAAATCAGATCACAAATCATCCCTCAAGTAAAAAAAAAAAAAAAGAAATGACAAGCAAAGTGAAAGAATTGCTGAGCATTTCTAAAGAAGACACACATGAAAATAGAGGAGTATAGGAAAATGATGGAAACCTTGTATGAATATAGGAAAGAATGAGAATACATGAAACAGAATTAAAAAGATATCCAGGAAGTTAAAAATTCCATTGAAAGCTGGCAAAAGTTAGACTTTCAGACCTTAAAGACAAGATTGCAGCTAGTGATCATGAAAGATTTTCTTAAAAATAACAATGAACCAGGAAATAATTCAACAACTGCAAGATGATGCAAAGAAAAGCAATGCATGACTGATGGGTGTCAATGAAAAAGCAGGAGTCAGCACAAATCACATGAAAAGACTATTTTCAGAGGTAATAACAGAAAATATCGCAATCATCAGAAAAGAATCTCACATGCAGATAAGTGAGCCATATAAAACTCCAAATAGTGATAAACAAAATAAATCTATACCCAGGCATATGATAATCAAGATCCCAGAAATTCAGCACAAGAGCAGAATATTAAAAGCTGTTAGAGAAAAGAAACCGATTACCTATCAAGGAAAGTCCATCAGAATCATGGCAGATTTCTCAACACAAACAAGTCAAAGGGCTTGAATGAAGTATTTGACATCCTGAAGGAAAAAACCTTCCAAACAAGATTGATGTACCCTGCAAAACTATCTTTCAAAATTAATGTAGAAATAACATACTTCCATGACAAAGAACAACTGAAGAAATTCACATCCACCAAACTAACCTTACAAAGAGCATTGGAAGATAGTCTAAAAAGTAACCACAATTACAACAACAACAGAAAGAAACCACCAATCAGGGCAAGCAGTTAAACAGAGGGGAGAAGTAGGGAACCAACAACAGGAAGATAACATGACAAAGATAAACCAATATGTATCAGTTATAACCATTAATGTAAATTACCTCAATTTATCAATCAAAAGAAATGACCTATATGAGTGGCTCATGAAACAAAATCTGTATACAAGAAACACATTTAACTCAAAAAGAAATTCATAGACTGATAGTTAAAGGATGTAAAACAATACTCTATGGGACAGGAACCCAGAGAAAACTAGGGGTAGCTGTTCTGTTTGCAGACAATCTGAACTTCAAACCAAGAATGATCAAAAGAGATAATGAAGATCACTGCATACTTTTTGGAGGAAAACTTCAAGAGGAAGAGGTAACAATCATAAATATATATGTACCAAATACAGGATCACCCAACTATGTAGGATAATATTAATAGACATAAAAAATCAAATAACCAATAACATGATTATAATGGGGTATCTTAACACTCTGTTGCTACAAAGAGATAGATAAACTAGACAAAAATTGGCAAAATAAAATCAGAACTGAACCAAACTTGTAAACAAATGAACTCAGTAGATGTTTACAGAGTATTCCATCCAGCAACATCAGAATACACATTCTTCTCAGCTGCATGTGGGATGTTCTCTAAAATAGACTATATATTAGCCCATAGAAGGTGCTTAAGTAAATGCAAAAGAACTGAAATTTTTCCATTAATGTTATCTTATCATAGTGCAAAAAAATAGGAAATTAATGAAAAAAGAAACCTCAAGAACTCTAGAAACACATGAAAATTAAATAGCACCCTCCAGAATAACCAGTGGGTCACAGATAAAATTAAAGAAGAAGGTAAACAATATCTACAATCAAACAAAAATGCAAATATGACTTACAGGAAACTTGGATGCAATGAAAGCAGTCCTAAGAGGTAAATTTATAGCAATGAATTCACATATCAGGAAAACAAAATGAGCACAAATTTAAAAAAAAAAAACCTAATGCTGCACTTTGAGCTACTAGAAAAGAAAGAGCAAGTCAAACTCAAAGCTGACACAAGGGAGGAAATTATAAAGACAAGAGCAGAAATTAACACCATTGAGACAAAGGAAGAAATACAAAGAATTAGTGAATCAAAGAGTTTGATCTTTGATAGAATAAATGAAATTGATAAATCCCTAGCCATCATTATCAAGAAAGAGACAGAAAAAGTCAAGTTCACACAATAAGGAAAGAAAAGGATGAAATCACTACAGATCCTGTGGAAATTCAGAAGATCATCAATACCTACTTTGAAAATATTTACTCTCAGAGGATGGAAACTACAAAAGAAATAGACAGATTCCTACAAACTTATGAATTTCCAAAGCTGGATCAAGAAGATATAAAAATTCTGAATTATCCAATATCAGACATTGAAATAAAAAATGTAATTAAAGACTCACAAAGAAAGAAAAGCCCAGGTCCTGATGGATTCACAGCTGAAATCTATAAGAAACTTAGAGAAGATTTAAGGCTAATATTCCTCAAACTCTTCAATGAAATTGAAAGGGAAGCAATTCTTCCTAACTCATTCCTGGAGGTAAGTATTACCCTGATACCAAAACCAGAGAAAGATCCAACCAAAAAAAAAAAAAAAAAAAAAAAAAAAAAAAAAAAAATACCAAAAAAAAAAAAAAAAAAAAAAAAAAAAAAAAAAAAAAAAAAAAAAAAAAAAAAAAAAAAAAAAAAATTGAAAAAAAAAAAAAAAAAAAAAAAAAAAAAAAAAAAAAAAAAAAAAAAAAAAAAAAAAAAAAAAAAAAAAAAAAAAAAAAAAAAAACCTACAGGCCAATTTCCCCAATGAACATAGATGCAAAAACCTACAAAAATACTAGTATACAGAATGCAACAATCATCAAGAAGATTGTACCCCATGATCAAATGGAATTCATTCCAGGAATGGAAGGATGGTTCAACATACACAAATCAATAAATGTAATACATCGTATCGACAGAGCCAAAGACAAAAAAAAAAAAATCACATGATTAGTATATGCAGAAAATAGTTTTGACAAAGTCCAACACTTATTCATAATAAAATGCTTGAGAAAACTGGAATAAATGATCTTTACCTCAGTCTGATAAAAGTCATCTATGGCAAACCAACAGCCAACATCATACTAAACAGTCAAACATGAAAAGCTTTCAGCCTAAAATCAGGAGCAAGACAAGGATGTTCACTATCACTACTCCTATTCAATACAGTTCTGGAAAGTTAGCTAGAGCAATTAGAAAAGAAAGAGAAATAAAAGGAATAAGAATAGGACAGGAAGAAGTGAAGTTATCATTATTCACAGATGACATGAGACTCTATCATACAAGACCCCCAAAACAGCAAAAGATGTCTAGATTTAATAATCAAATTCAGTAACAAAGCTTAATACAGAGTCAACACTCAAAAATCAATAGCATTCCTGTACATAAACAACATACTCACTGAGAGAGAAATTAGAGAAATCAGACTTCACAATAACATCCAAAAAAGAATGAAATACTTAGGAATCAATCTAACAAATGAAGTAAAAGATCTATAATTTACAGTACTATGAAAAAAGAAATTGAAATAGATCACAGAAAATGGAAGAATGTCCCTTGATCTTGGATAGGAAGAACCAACTTTGTGAAATGACCATACTCTCAAAACTGTTACACAGATTTAATGCAAAATACCATTAGCATACTTCATAGATCTAGAGAAAGCATTCCTAAAATTCATCTGGAATGAGAAGAGACCTAGAATAGTAAAGGCAATCCTGGGAAATGAAGGTAAGGCAGGAGGCATCACAACCCCAGATTTGAAATTATATTACAAAGTTACTGTGATAAAATCAGTATGGTACTGGCAAAAGAATCTGAGTATCAATGGAATGGAAGATGCAGACACAATTATAAATATACTCAGCCACCTTCTCTTTGACAAAGGGGCCAAACATATCCACTGGAAGAAATATAGCCTCTTTAATAAATGGTGCTGGAAAAACTGGCTTTCCACATGTCAAAGATTAAAACATGCCAACTGTCCCCCAGACAAAGAACTAAAAAAATCAGGTCCCCCAAATTCAAAAATCTAATCCAAAAATGGTCATCTGAGAAGAATATCAACTTCTCAAATAAAGAATACAAATGGCAAATACATACATGAAAAATTGTTCAACATCATTGATCATTAGAGAAATGCAAATTAAAACAACAATGAACTTTCATCTTATCCTAGAAAGAATGGCTGTGATAAAAAAAAAATCATCCAGTGACAAATGCTGGTGGTACTGTGGGGCTAAAGAAACCCTTCTCCACTGTCGGTGAAAGTGTAGACTGGTACAACCACCATGGAAACCAATGTAGGGCTTGCTCAAAAATCTAGGATGAGAAAAGAAGTTAACAAGAAGCAAACCCACCCTGTGAATTGGCACCATGCGTGGGCCACTGAGAGGCGAGCTAGATGTCAGCATTTTCCCATGAGTCAGCACCATTTGTGGACTGTGGGGGATGAGAACAAGAAATCAACAAAAAGCAAGCCCTCCCTGAGAATCAGCACCACGCACAGGCCACTGTGGGGAGAGCCAGAAGCTAGCCCCTTCCAGTGTGATGATAGCTATTGAAGTAAAATACAATTTAATGCTTGTATTGTTTAGTGTTTCACTGATTTTGCAGGTCTAGGGCCAGTAGTCTGATCATCTGGAGGATTACAATATGCAATGTAGCATTGATGGAGGATCTCCTTCTGAAGGTGGTAGGCATTATTAATTCCCTGTTATCTTGTTTTGAAGTCCTGTATCATTTTCATTGTTTTTTGTGGTTGGGTTTTATTCTGTTTTGTTTTGTTTGATTTTATTATATCTGATGGCATGGGCAGCTATTTCAAAGATAACAAGATACATTATGGTAGCCATTGTTGATTTCCCAGTATGTTGTTTTGAAATCCTTTATTGTGTTCATTGTTTTGTTTTTATTGGTTCTATTCTGCTGTTTTGTTTGATATTTTACTGTCTGAAGGTATCTGCTACTATTTTGAAGGTAACAAGAGGCATTATGGTAACCACTATTGATTTCATATTGTTTTGAAGTCCTGTGTCACACTGGTTTGTTTTGATTGACTTTATTCTGTATTATTTTGCTTGTTTTCTTCTCTTTAAAATAAAAGAAAAAATCCAGCATGAGAGGGTCCATTCAACCCAGTTATTCCCCTTCTGCATATTTTTCCAGAATAATTAAAAGCATGATACTACAGTGTACTATATACATTCATGGGTATAGGAGCACAATTTGTAATAGCTTAAGATTAGAAGCAACCCAAATGTCCGTCAATTGAGGAATAGTTAAAAATGATGTGGTGTTTTCATACAGTGAAGAACTACTCAGCTATAAAGAAAGATAAACTCAAGGCTTTTATAGGTAAATGAACACAGCTAGAGACCATATTCATAAGTGAAATAAAATCATACTTATTATTTTGCCTCCTTAGTGTAAGCAACTGAAAGAGTAAATAAGATTCAAAAAGTACAATACATATTATAGAAGGGAAAGAAACTTCTCAAAAGAGAAAAACAACTGGGATGAGGGAAAAGAGAAAAGAAGCAAGGGGAAATATATATGCATATGCAAGAGAGCTAAGATAATTGTACTACCCATTCTATTAGCTTATTAAAAGAAACAGTGTTTATATTGTTTGATCAATTTTGCATGCCTGTATCTGTTAATCTCAGCAACTATTTTGAAGACAGCAATATGCAATTGTCTGTCATCTTGTTTTGGAATTCTGTACTGTTTTTATTGTTTTTTAAATTCTCTTTAAAATAAAAAATAAATAAAACATTAACACTAACTCATAAAGTAGACTCTAACAGTATACTGTAATAAAACATCCTGCTACTAAATAATAATAATGATGATAATAACAACAATACATGAATATAAAGCAGAAAGTATGCTGGTCAAAATTTAGATACAAACAAGTAAATGCAGAGTCAAAATTGAAAATGGTGACTTACATCAAGGAAACCAATGGAATTTTAATGGCCCACTAATAATTATCACACAATGCTTTTTCTGACCTGGTCTGTGTTAAGTAGCAAACCTGTTAAGTTCAAAGTCCTGCATGGTTAATTTCTCAAACCGGGTATACAAACAAACCTACTTATCATCTCACAAAAACTGTATTAGTGGAATATACTGCAGAACAGTTCAAATTCTTCACCACTCATACAAAAACGTAAAGCAAGTGGAATTAACTTACAGTTTTATGTCGTCATGCATAAAATATGAAACTGATTTTAAGATAGTTTACATTTTCTATGATAACAGTCTTGTTAATAGATCTCATTTCCTCTTTTTAGGTTTAAATATGTGATCAAAACATACTGGGTTAAAATTAATTTTCATCACTTAATTTCTTCCTTTTCTGCAGAGGTGTGTGCTGACACAAATGGAGGGTCTCATGCATACAAGACAAACAATCTGTAACTCAACTACTTTTAATGACTTTTCAAAAATATGTGTAGAACTACTTAATAAAATAAAGATTTACTACCTTACATTTACATTAATTAGTAAGTACAGTTTTTATAATTTTTAGCACATTGCAACTAGAATTGAAGGTCTAGATATGATCAAATCAGAATGTGATTTCTGAAAGGACATAAATCTAGCAAATTTGTCTTTCATTTTTCTGAATTCAGGGATTTAGCAACAGGCATTTCAAACATATATACATACTTTCAGCTAGAGCACTGCCTTCAAGGGCCTTAGGCTTTTATAGACCAAACCATAATGATTATTAACTTTCACACTAATACCATGGGAATTATTTAGTGTTAACGAGTTAGGTGACAAACTTTTGATTTTACCTGTAGTAAAATGTAGTCACTGTAAGTCTTGACAGGTTCAATCGTGAGTGTAAAGTATAATTCCGTCTTTGTGATAAAAGTTCTATCACTGGAAATATGACTCAGAGTGCTTGTATACACTATAAAATTGAGGTTCAAGCAAAGGAACTATCTAATGATGGTAGGGATTCTTTTTGCATCCTGTGAGACATAAGATATAGTGGTTAAATCTTAAGATTTAGAAACAGATACATCATTATTTAGTGTCTCATTTGACACTTAATCTTTTTAAATCTCCATTTTTACATCCAGGAAATGGAAATGGTGTCAAGCCCACATAAATTCTTATTGATTTAAGTATTAAATGAGGTGATGCAGATAAATTTCTCAGCCCAGAGAAGATACACAATAAATGGTAGGTGTAAATCAGAGGATACAAAATATTGAAGAAAATGAATAATTAATAATATAAAAATTGGAAATAAAATAAATATGATTATTTTTAGAATGCAAAATTTTTTGATAGCCTGTAATTCACATTTCAGATGTTTGGCATTCTACCCTTTTGACCTCTGAAATTGAACTCTTCTGAACCTGCTTTAGGTCAAAAGTACGTGAACTAAAAATAATTGCTAAAATATTTAAAATGTGAAACACAAATATATTTTCAGCTGTGGTAATATCCTGTGACCAAACAATAAATCTGATATTCCTCAAATCTAAGCTGAATCAGTAAATTATGATTTGGTAAATTGTGTACTAACTACTGTGAAGAGGACATTGTAAATCAGATGTTTACGAGAGATGAGGGAAATGTGACTCTCAGGACTCAATAGCTAGAAAGCTGAGATAGCGTATTTGTTTGGTCTTCCTTTTAAAGTAGTGCGTTTATAGAAGTCTTCATGACCTGATTTCTTTGTCTGTGGAGATCCACAGAACTTGAAGCCAGGGTGCTGGACCTGGCTCTTGGAACATGGTCTATTGAAAGAGTTGCAGTTCTTCCTGAAAGGAAAAATCTTGTTTGAAGGAGAAAGTTCTTGAACTTTTAATACTTGAATCATCCTGAGTTATTTTCTGGTTGGCAGTCAGAAAAAGAATACTTCATGAAACAGTAGAGTGGAGATGAGCACCTGCTTGAAAGGCACCAGCCTGGATTGTTGGTCTTCACTTGGCCGCCCAGACGCCCTTAGCTCTTCTAATGTTCAGTTTTCCCCTCATTAAAAAATTGAGGAGTTGAACAAGAGTTTGGGTTTTCAAATTTGTTTTACTTGACCTTTTATCTCTAATAAAATTTAAGGAGAAACTAAATATGCAGAACATAAAAGAAATATACTCTTTTTGAAATGAGGTGTGTGTGTGTGTGTGTGTGTGTGTGTGCTCTTGAAGATGCAGGCACTACTACTGCTGTTTCTCTATAGCATGTCTTCTTCCCCATACTGGCTCCCTCATTACAACTCCTAAAGCTTCCCAGTAGGAATATTTAGAATATTTACAAAGCACTGCATCAAACGATCTGTGTCATCTTAGCACAACTGCTGAAATTTTTGAAAAATTTAGATAGTCAATTTTAAAAGATTATATATATATATATATATATATATATATTTTTAAAGACTATAAACTGAGATGTTTAAAATTTGACTCAGAATGTTTAAAATTTTAAAATTGTCTTAAAATATTAGCAAAGCTTAGAATAAATAATATCACCAAAGTTGACATGTTTCTGGAGGGACAGGTGCTGTCATTCACTGATAGTTCACCAATTCACTAAAACAGCTTTAACATTTTTAGCTTATATTTGATAATATATATTGAAAGCTTTAAGACATATATAACTTTGAACCACAACTTTTCTCTTTAGGTAACTTAACTTAATGAAGTACATGGAAAAACAAAAGATGGACAATTGAGCTTATTTGGAGTTACTTATAATAAAAACTTGGAAACAGCTTTAGTTATGTTTTAAATTTATTATTAAATGTAAATATTTAAACATACAAAGGATTAATTTTTTGTAATTAGAAAATATGAAGAACTCTAAAGATAGTAAAAATAGGGAAGATAAATTTTTCTGTTTCTTGCTGTGTGCTGTTGGGAAAAACAAAAATCAGAAGGTGATTAATCACTACAGAAAGGTGGTGTGAAAGCCCGAGGTTCTTCTAAGCAACACATAAACTGACTTTCAGTCTGAGAAGTGAGATAGCAAAGAATAACTAGGTTTAGAGTACAGACTCCACTTTTAAGGACAGAAAAACCCCAGAGAACATCTCTCCTTAACTCTGCCAAGACTTACACGCTCTGGATCTTGATTGCAAAAGTGTTTGACCCTAAGATATGGGAAGGAAACATTAGAGATCATGGACTTGAAAATCTTGAATTTCTAGATTCCTTTGAACAGGAAATGTGTACTTGAAGCTTAGCATTTCTCCACCCACTAATTTAAAACAAGGCAGAGGCCTCTGTCTCACAAGGCAATACACAATCTTTTAGGATCTATTTCCTTTGTGTCCTACTGGTCATCAGAAAATAGCTGGATCAAGTCACAACAATGTGAGAAACATTGGGACTAAATAGGGGGGTTACAGGAACAGTCCATCATGTACCATAGCGTCTACTCTTAAGAGTGAGTTTTAAGCCTGGTGTCGTGGCGCACGCCTTTAATCCCAAAACTCGGGAGGCTGAGGTAGGCGGAGCGTTTTGAGTTTAAGGCCAGTTTGTGCTACAACGCAGGCACAAGGCCAGCCTGAACTACATAGTGAGACCCTGCCTCAAGAAACTAGGGCCGGGAGTTTGGCTCAGTGGCTTAAGCGCCTGTCTGGCAGGCGCGAGGTTGTGAGTTCCATCCCCGGTGCCGCAAAAAGAACAAAAAAAAAAAAAAAAAAAAAAAAGAGTGAGTTTTGCTGGTGCTGAATCAGGGTAGGGGGTGGAACATGACATCGGACTGGAGAGAGTTTATCCAATTGGGAAGAATAACTCTTAAGATGACCTTAAAAAACAATAGCATGCCACCTTTCTTAGAAGCTTCAAACAGTACTGTTAATAAATAGATTTGATGGGCTAGGACTACTGTGGTAGGCAGTAGAATAAGGGATCAAGAGGTTTAGAGAGGAAAGCATGCTGATAGAGTGGGCCATGTGCGGCAGTATTCCTCCTCTTCACTGGAAAGTTCACTGCAAGACACCGATATTTCTGAATAGTTCAGCGATGAACATCTCTTATAGGTAGAGGTGGTATAAGAAATACTGTAACAGTATTGAGTTCCCTGATAGTAACGAGGGTGATGGTTTTTTATATAATACAGGCTAATGGGCATCCGAAGCAATACAAAGATCATACTTGGTATAAAAGTCTTAGGGATCTGCCCTACAAAGAGCTACAGAGGTTTTATAGAACATGGTATTCCTCTTTCACAGATATCCTCATCATGAAGTAATCTTAGCATGAAATAATCCTGCACCATTGCTAAAATTCCTTCTCTTTTTCTAAACTTGTAGGAAAAAAAAATCTCAATTTTGCATTGAGGAGTAATTATAATTGCTTATATTGTAATTATAATTGCTTATAATAACTTAGATCATCAAAACTTTAATGGTTTTAATTTTTAACTCCTTTCTTTTTACTTGGCATGTCTCTTTCGCATTTCTTTCATTATTATTTACTCTTTCTTATTTACTTTTTATACTCTACCAGTGCTTCATAATTCTCAGCCTTTGTTTTGGATAGCCTATATCAGTTGTTACTCTCACTCTGAGTATCCTGCCTTATTTCATACAAACGTATCCCTTCTATCCCCTTATTTTTAAAAGTTTGTTCACGACTAATTTATCTTTTTTCAGGGACTTTACCTACCATTACTTCTACTCAATTTCTTTTATTACTTATGTTCAGTCTAGGAATATGGTCAGATTAATTGCATCGATTAAGAGGAAAAGAGTGATCTCTTAACTCCAGTGGCTCTTCTGGCTACCATCCACTCACTCTTCTATTCTAATTTTTTCAGAAGCCTTGAAAAAATATAACTGATATTTGAAAATAATTTTTGGATATTTTATGATGTGTTCAAAACAGCATAAAAACAACTAGAGAATATATGATCTAGATATACCTGCAGAATTAAGCTTAAATATCCCAACTTGTTGAGGTTGTGCATAAATATTCAAGAAAAGATTATAAGATGTGGTCCTACATATCTGTGATCCCAGCCCAGTCCAGTCTGGAATTTATAGGGATTTCAAGATATCCTGATGTACATAGCGAGATGCTGTTTTAACTGCTCCCCCTCCTCCACAAAAGAAAAAATTAAAGTTTCCCTGGAATGAGGAAGTGTGATTATTATTAATTTTATAATAGACTTTATAATTTTATAAAAGTACAATGATTTTGGTATTTTTATAAATGAAAGTATCTATAAAACATAGAACTGATATAAAGTATCATGTTCAAATGATTAGCACCACATTCATTAATAAAAAATCCATTCCCATTATTTTGAACCCAATTGTGTTTCTTTCTCTTGGCCTATCTGGATTTTGCACTTACCATTTTTTGCCTCCATTCAATTTTACTATATTGTTTGTAGACAAAATATTGCCTCAGTTTGCATACTTTTAATATCTATGTAAGTGAAATTATACCATGTATCTTACTCATATTTGATCAACATTATGATCATGTTATTATACATATATAAAAGTAAATTATTTTAAAGTATTTTAGTAGATTATATATTATTTATGTATTCTACTGCTAATGACTATGAGATTTTTGGTTTTCATTTATTTTCTTTGTTCTATTAGAGTATTCCTATAAATGTTTTTGTACAAATGTCTTGGACAAATTTTCTGAGGGTTTATTCTCTAGATAATAGTTGTGTCCTTTGCATGATTGACTGACTATATGCCCAACTATTCTATAGCATAATGTCTCTCTTATATAATTATGACAAAATGCTGAAATTTTCATTTGCTATTTGTGTAAGTGATTCACTTGCCAACATAATCTATCATAGTACTTCTTAAGTGCAAAGAAGGCTTGAAATATCATGGGCCAGGAGATGAAAGGGAAAGAATGATTTAAATCCATGCTATTATGTAGCTTAAAATAATCTTAGGAATTCCTCTTTCTCACTGAGGACATCTGGAGTTATGGGGAAAATATATAAAAATAGAAAGAGATTAAAGCCTGACCCCTAATTGTTGGACAAATGACTTAATAAAATAACTGTTGCCTATGACTTCTAAATGATTCTGGTACCATGTCCATGTAGAAATCAAGGTAAGGTAAAAAGGAAAATTATTTTTATTGTCTTATTTTCCCTTTGTTTTAAATTTAAAACTAAATCTCATGATTAAGAGATGACTTTTGCTTTTGAGTCAGAAAAGATTTTGCCAAATGGAAAAGTAATTTAAAAGAACTTTTTACAAAGAAATGTCATGTTGATAATTACATTTTTATAATCAAATTTTTCTGTATTTGATTTTTTACATGCTGACTCAGACCGATTTCTGCCACAATTGCCTGATAAATTTTTTCCCCTAAAGTCTTTAATTAAAGCTTAAAAATGGAAATTTACCTTTTCTTGGTCTGATTTTAGGTTTAATTTGAGATCTTACACTATTTAGTTTTTATGTGTCATGTTTCAAGTAAATTGCTCAAATAACTTGCTGTAATTTAAGTATATATTTAGAATATGATTGCACAGCTTAGCAAAACAAAATAAGATAAAAACCAAAACAGGAAAAAGAATTAAAATTAAATATTAGACAAAATGAATGATTTTATAGTATAAATGGGTCCCAAATTATTTATAAGTATTTAAAATTCAAACATAATGAGAATGCCTTTATTTAATAATATTAATTCAGTAAATATAAAGTTGAATTGAGAGGAAAACGTGTAGCTTTGGGAAAGAGCTAGTGTGCACAGTGGACAAATTAAAAAGATTTGATTGCTTCTGTGTGGAAACTTGGAGTTTATAAGGTTTCTGGGTTAGGTCTGACAAGAGGACATTGGTAATCACTTGACAGAGATAAAATGTTCATGCCGACAATCTTACTTTTTGTATTAGAAACTGGGACAATGTATACTTTAAGTAATGTAAACATATACATCCTGTTCAGCATAACCAGAAATCCACTCTGAAAAATCTGGATTAAATAGGAAGGAATAAATTTACTGATGCTGAGTAAAATGAACAATAATCTCAAAACACTAAATTATGGGAGAATTGGCATTACAAATAGGTAAAAAAAAAAAAAAAAGGACCATTTGTTTTATATAATTTGAGAGACTCTGTCATGGCTTGTATCAAGATGTTCCCCCAAAACCTCATGGGCTGATGAGTGGAGTTTTCCAGAGGTGGCTGAATCTAGGGTGTGTGATATTGGAATTAAGAATGTTAACTAAATTGGTCTAGCATACTTCTATGTGTGGTTAGTGGAAGCCTCATCCTGTGTGGCACAAACCAATTACTTATATTCCGGATGGAATATAGCAGGGCAGAAAGAATGTAGGCTGATGCTTGATGCTTGCCTGTCTTGAGACTGCTCTGCTATGAACTGTTTTTCCTCTACAATTCCCTTCTGCCATGACACCCTGCCTTGAAACCTGATTGCAGCCTGAAATCTCTAATAAGTTACAATAAGCCTTTACTCCTTTAACTTTGGGTGTCTTGTATTTTGTCTCAACAATGCGAAAAATAACTAAGACAGGCTCCCACCAGGTGCTACTATTGTCATAATTACATTTTTTCTTTTTCTTCTTTCTGTTCATCTTCCTTCCTGTGAGCCATAAGTAGTGCATACAATCTCATTACAATGTCTTAAGTCATTGATAATTAATAAGATGTCAATACCCTGAAGTGCTTTATTTTGTTCAAGACAATGGTGAGCCATGATGTTCAGCTAGAGATAGTAACCCTTAGTTCACACTGGAATTCCCTGGAAAGTTAAAGGAAAGGTGACTAGTAGGCTCACTATGCTTAGTGCAAAGTGATTTTGAAGTTGAAAGAAACTATCTACTGTTTGGACAAGTCAAAGAAGGAGCTATACTGCATGTGCACATTAACTAATGAATGCATACAGTTCATAAGTAGTTTTGGGAAAATTCATATTAGTATATGAAGAAAAACTTGATAAACCTAAGGAATTTTAGCATTAATCTAAAGGAGATAAAGTCTTCTAGGGGGCTATTGATACAAACCATATATATATATATGTAATGAAAGCATGACATAATATACCACATTGTTTAATGTTTATCTTTTTATAAACCAAAACATATTAGAGGCAAAATGGAAAATACAAATAGAAAGAAACCAAATTTATTCAAAATCACAAAATGTCTCACAATTGCACTAAAGACACTGGATTCCTTTCTATTACCACCTAGTATAATTGGCAAATTGATATAAAAATTTTACATGGCTTTTAATATTGTGTTTTTGTAGAGCCGGCCGTGGTGGCACATGACTTTAATCCTAGCACTCGGGAGTCTGAGGTAGGAGGAGCGTTGTGAGTTCAAGGCTGGCTTGGGCTACAACGCCAGCACAAGGCCGGCCTGAGCTACATAGTGCAACCCTGTCTCAAAAAACTAGGGCCAAGAATTTGGGTCAGTGGCTTAAGCACCTGCCTGGCAGGTGTGAGGTTGTGAGTTCGATCCCCAGTGCCACAAAAAAACAACAACAACAAAAAAAAACACACCCAAAAAACACCAAAAAATGTGTTTTTGTAGTTTAGTGCTTTATTGACTTCCCAATTTAACTCTCAAAACAGCATTAGGTTAAATATTATCCCTTCTAAATTTTCAATAATGTAAATAATTGTGATAATATTTTATTTATTTTATTAGAACACGTTTGTCATATGAAATAACTACTTTCATTATTGTTATTTGGTGTATGTACATGATACATCTTAATTGTTCTCATGTCTCTTCCCTTTCTCCCCTTGCCCTTCTCTGCTCTCTTCATCTCTTGGTCTTTTTCCCTGTTCTTTTTACTCTATCTTTTATTTTGTTCTTTAATTTATACTTTGAATTTCTTGTATAAGAGAAACCACTCAGTATTTAAGCTTGTGTCTAATTTGTTTCACTTAACATTATGATTTCAAAGTGTACTGATTTTCCTACAAATGATTCAAAGTTTTCCTTTTTGGTAGTAAAGTAATAATCCATTGAGTATAGATACCACATTTTTAAACATTTTTTACACTTGAATTTTTATTTTCTATATTTATGTTTTAACTAAATTTTTCTTTTCTTTTTTTCTTTTTCAGTTACATTTTACTTTTTCAATTTTAATTTTTATGAATACATGCTTGCAGTTTTATATACATGCACCAACTCCCAATGAGGAATTTAATCACTATGTACTGCAAACACACTTTGTTTACCAGTTCATCTGTTGATGGACATGTACGGGATTCCAAGATCTAGCTCTTATGAATTAAACTGCTATGAGTATACATGTCTCATTGTAATACGATTTCTTTAATTCTTTCAGGAAGATACCTCGTAGGGGATAACTGGTTGATAGGAATTTTTATTTTTAGTTTTTGTGGACTCTACCTGTTGGTTTCCATAGTGGTTATGCTAGTTCACATACTCACCAACAGTGTTTCTTTCCACCAATAGTCTCTCTTGTGCTTATTCAAGTTAAAGAAGCACTATTAATATATTTCATGAAGACTATAATGTTTTGTTCACTGAGAGGAGCTCAGGGGATCCTGTCTGGTTCTCTAAGAAGAGGCCCAGAGAACTCTACCTCATGTATTCACAAAGAGAAAACTTACAGCACCCTGAATGATTAGCTTAAGGCCCAACCCACTCAGATTTCTGACCCTGCTTCACATTTTCATTCTAACTTCTAATAAACAAGCACGTCTTAGTTCTGTTTATATGTTAGAATCTGTTGGACGGTATCTTTAAAATATTGATATAGGAAGGGAGGTAGCTCAGTGGCATAGGTGCCTGCCTGGCAGGCACGAGTTCATGAGTTCAATCCCTGGTACAAAAAATAAATAAATAAATAAATAAAATACTGATATTGGCACCACATTCCAGAACAACTATCAGAGTCTTTTGGGGGAGCAAAGTGTTTTTAATAAGCTCTCTTGGTGATTCTACTGAACAGTTAAATTTGACAATCGACATAGATAAACAAAATACATTCCAAATGACTTTTTATACTCTTTAAACTTAAAAAAAAATAAGATTTTTCTCATAAATCTGCTAAAAGCTGTAATTTTCAATGTCATTGGTCCCAAATGTATGGAACTGTAGACCAAGAGTAAAAGGAAGAAATAAAAATTATCTGGCCAGCTTTAAAGATTGAAAGTATTACTTTAGCAAAATTTCCAGTAAAAGGATTATAAACCAAAGGACTCAGAGCTAAACTCGAAAGTCCAAAAAGTCAAATGACTGCTTGAGTACTTTGTTTTGTAAATGAAAGGCAAGCAGTTTGGAGGGACCACTGCTATGTAAGAAGGGCTTTGCTAGCAGAATTGTGTAGAAGTAAAACAATCAAATGATTTTTATTTCAGGAAATAATTCTCATATAATTTTATTGGCAATGATTGAAATTTCAAGGTCTCTTAATAAGCATCAGATTACATACTTGTGAGTCAAAATATATGTTGTTAATTCCAGTTTAATTACAAATTATGAAATAAAACAATTGGATGCATCATTATATCTCAAGCCATGGAATTTTCAACACTATTGTTTTCTTTTTAATAGGATTTTAAATTTTGGCATTGACTAGTCCTTCAGTTCATGTTTGCTTTGGCTCATGTTCACACCCAGGCTGTATAAAGTGTCTAAAGTGTTGTGTTATTTTTAACAGAGAAATCAATTCAGCAAGATTAGAAAGAATTTAAAACGTCAATCTTGAAATCATTATCAACATGATATCCTACTCATTTGTTTTTATTATAATACATGTCTCATATTTCTAAAAACAGGAAGAATTATTTGCATTAAAATTGCAAGTGTACAGATATAAATAACCACCCAATTACCAATACCATTATTACCATTATTATGCAAACATAGTTTGTAATCTATAATCTTATTTATCTTTGCCTGTCATTTTATTTGGCATGCTTTGATGGAGAAAAAATTGTACATTCAATTTATGACCTATCTTTTGTAATTTCATAAGTTTAGGACTTTGAAAATGTTATGTTTAATTATACTTTTTTCCTTGGATTATAATGGAAGTGAGTTTCTTACTCAATTTATTTTAAGTTCTAGATTAATGAAATGTTATGGATAGCCTACGAACAGGTACTGAATTGAACTTTTCAAAAGCTTGTGAGTATATTCAGAAACTATCTTAAATGACAAAGAACCTGTTAAAGACTGAACATGCAGATCATTTTACAGGGGATGAATCTTAGAAATCATCAGCAAGAAGTTTAACTTAATCTTCTCTTTTTCAAACTAAAATTACTTTTCAAGTCTATGGTTAATGAAAACAATATTTTTGCACTTGTTTCAAAAATATTGCTCCTGTTTCTAAATTAATTACCAACTTTAGACAATAAAAGTACAATATATGTGAAATTAAGCAGGTTAAGTGAAAAGATAGTTTTATTTTCACTTTTTGAAGAAACTTGTGATTCATCTGATTGTTTTTTAAAATCAGCAAGAAGTAAAATTAGCTACCTTGACATTGTTTTGCATTTATCTTGGTCAGAGACTTTGTCTACTCTGATCTCAAAGGGTACAGTATGTGTGTGTGTGTGTGTGTGTGTGTGTGTGTGTTTCCTCCAAAAGATTGGAGAAAGTGTTTGCCTTTATATTTATTATAAGTAAATTATCAATTATTTAGAGACCTATGGAGAAATGTTATCTCTATCTTCTTCCAGAAGTCCTTACTTCAAAATTGTTGCAGATTCTTAGACATCCTGATGGAACTTAGTTGAGTATTCTTTTCTTAGTATTTTATTATTTAAGATGTGTCATGTGTTATTTTGCGCCCACATATGTCTCTCGTAGTCTGAACTGTTATAACAAAATAACATATGCTAGATAGCTTATAAACAACAGAATATTTTTTCTTACTTTTCTGGAGGCTGGGAAGTTTAAGATCATGATGTGGGCAATGCCAATTTCTGGTAAGCACTTACTTTCTGATTCATATGAGTCACTTTTTACTGTGTCTCCAGGTAGTGAAAGTGATAAACAAGCTTCTTGGGACTTATAAAACACTAATCTCACTCATCCAGGACCATAATTGCTCACCTCCGAAAGTCACCTCCCTACTAATCCAATCACTTTAAATATTAGGGTTATGACATATGAATTTGCAGAGGAAGAGTCAATCTGAGTGCCTTGTTTATTTGCATAATCTAGGAAGACTGTTAAAAATCAATGGGGCTTCTCAGATTACAAGAAATTTTATGTAAATTTTCCAGGATTAGAACCCACAGCTCTTTCCAGGACAAGAAAAATTTTTTTGAATTAAGCAATTATGAAAATGTTCCTGATATTTATTTTTATAAACAAAACTATGGGCATTAAAAAGTCTTCTAAATTGTGGGAAAATGAGCAGAGATGGCAGAAATGATTAGATAATCCAAATGAACCAAAATTTTTCAAGACAAACTAATGTGATCAGGATAATCTGAGCCTTGGCCAAGAAAGTGGAATCATTTTAGAGGATGAATTTCATGGGTTTCTGAGATAATTTTGGTTTATAACTCTATTTTAGAACATAGTTTTATGCTTTAAAAACAAACAGCTGTACAAACTAAAGTTGAATATCTGTATATTTCCATGTCTAAATACTTGATTCTGCTCTCTGTTTCTTTATTTTGATGCTAGCTTTAATCTACCATATCCCATAGTTTGTTACAAAGCTAACCTCCTGAGACCAGTGGAATAAACATCAAAATGTGCTTTTCATTTTTTCTAAACTACATCTCCATTGTTTTCCTTTGTACATTTTAAATTTACTCTTAATCCTCAGAAAAGACATAATAGTACATATGGCACAACTCTGATGCCATTCTCTGCTTCTTTATCCAAAGTCAGGTGATTGGCAACATAAACCAATTGTGCTAAAAATAGATTGAAGCTCCCTAGCTGGAGAAGTTCATAAAATAAGTCTGTGGTCTTTGGTCCTCTCCCACTTTTGGTAGTAGCTACTCATTCTTAAAATCATCTAGGTCCAACCCTATAAATGTGTTTTGTGAGAGTTCTCTTATAGTATTATCTTGAGGTGTTAAATGATAATTGAGATGCTAAATAAAGGGTGATTATCTATGTAGTTTATTCATTCTACACTTTCTGTATATAAAGGGCAAGATGCTGAGTCACTAGGGAGGAGTCCAGGTCACACAATGGATTCTTAGGGAAGTAATGTGCAAGCAAAGCCAGCTTCTCCTGTTAGAAAAGCCAGAGTCACTGTACAGAGCTCATGCCACAGCAAAGTCATTCATGAATGAAAACTTCCCAATGAAATTGAAAGGTGCTATGAATTTCAAACTTCCTATTCCTATGGTGATTTATGTAGTTACTCAACTCCTTAATTTTTTTCTGGAGGATAAACAGATATGCTTGGTGTTGAAAATTAAATAGACTTAACACATCAGAAAAAAATACAGTTCAAAGTTAGGAAATTAATGTTACACATCATGATGAGTTAGTTTCCTGCTTATTATACTACTAGTGATCAACTTTGCCCTCATTACAAGTTGCACTCCTACACTCTACAGCAAAGTAATATCTATGAGTCTCATTTTACTGTCTGAAATTTACCATTAAAATGTTAATTTAAATCAACACAGTTCTTGAAACATTAGCTAGAGCAATCAGGCAAGAGAAACAAATAAAGGTGATACATATAGGAAAGGAAGAACTCAAATTATTATTATTTGCAGATGATATGATAGATGATACTCTATATAGAAGACCCAAAAACTACACAAAAAACCTCTTACAATTAATAACCAAATTCAGTAACAGCAAGATACAAGATCACCACACAAAAAACTGTTAGCATTCATGTACACAATAATTAACTTGATGAGAAGGATATTAAGAAAATAATTCACAGCAGTTTCAATAAAAACGAAATGCGTGCAAATTAGCCTCACCAAAGAAGTAAAAGACATCTACAATGAAAACTATAATAATCTGAAAAAAGAGGTTGAAGAGGACCTCAGAAAATGGCAAGATGTTTCCAATGTAGGCAGAATGAATATCGTTAAAATGGTCATACTTCCAGAGCTGTTATAGAGATTTGACAGAGTCCCAATCAGAATACCAACAGGATACTTTACAGAACTAGAGGGAACAATCTGAAAATTGATTTGGAACCAGAAGAGAACTAGAATAAGGAAAGCAATTTGAGCTGACAAGATCAAAGCAACCCTTGTGATACTTGACTTCATGCTATACTATAAAACAACAGCAATAAAAATGGGATGGTAGCGGAACAAAAGCAGGCATATTGATCAATGGAACAGAATAGAGGACAGAGAAAAATCCCTGGGCAGTGCATATTTAACTATTTGATCTTTGACAAAGAGTCCAAAAGCATATGTGGCAGGAAAGATAGCCTATTTAGCAAATGGTTCTGGGAAAACTGGATATTTGTTTGCAGAAGACTGAAATGACCAACATCTCTCATAAAATACTAAATTAAAATAAAAATGGATCAAAGATCTAAACATTAAAACATAAGCCACAAGAAGATAAAATAGGGAAAAACACTTAAAGCCATAAGTGCAGGAAAAGATTTTCTAAGAAGAGCCTCAACTGCATAAGAAATAACAGCAAGAATCAGTAAATGGGATTATATCAGACAAGATAGGATATTGAAAAAGCTTCTTTATTATGGACATGTACTCATAAAACCTCGTGTACTACAAACATGTACTGATAAAATAAAAAAAAGAAGACTATTTGCTCAGATCCATGATGATATTATACTAAAACAATATCAGTTTAGATCATTTTCTTTTATGCTTTTATAGATGTGGTGCAATAGAACCAAATTTATAATAAATGAGATACAGAGCTTCTCTTGAGGTGACACTCGAAGATATCACTTTGGCATTGGCTGCTCTGAAGACATTATCAGGTCTAGTGGAAAACATAAAGACAAAGCAGAATCCCAAATTTCAGTTGTACAGTAAAACCAAAACCAGATGTCGGCCAAGACAACAAATGGCATCTTAAAACCTATACATAGCACTGGATTAGAGTGTGTGATGGATGAAATCTGCAAAATAATATTAAATCCAAGAAGGGAAGAGATGTGGCTACATCCTGCGATTGGATCTCAAAGGGTAGGATTTAGTTGGCGAAGGGCTAAATTGGTCCCATGAGGTAGGTTAATTTATTCTTTATCTTCAGGAAATGATCTCCGCAAAGTGGGAAATACATCCTACAGCCAGGAAGAGTGTTGGCGTGATGGAGACGAGTACCTGCAATGCTGGGAAGTCATTTGGGGAGAAGTAAGAAGTGTGCTGCTCCCTGAAGCCAGCAGCAGAAGGACTGGCATAACAGAGAGGAGCGGAAACATGCCAGGTGGGTGGAAGGCTGCACGGGTGCCCTGGAGAAGTGAGACAGCATACGTATTTCTAAATAAGGAGCCAGCCAGCTTGAATTAAGCAGAGAGAACAATCAGGCTGTGATGAAAGTGAGGGACAGTTAGATAGAGTGACTCATGATCCTATAGCGAGCACTCTCTATTGTCGTTTGTGGCTATGTTGTGGCTGGGAAAAAAGAAGCTGTATTTGGTTAGTGGATAGAGATAGTACAATGTGCTGCTTAAAAATCTTGGTGATAGACTTTGGAGGTGAAAATTCTAAAACCATTGTTTGGTTAGTTTTGTGATTTTGAAGCAAATGATTTTATTTAGGCAAAAATCCCTTAAAATTTACACCAATCAACTTTCTTACTTTTGTGAACTCTTTAAGTCACTGTCTGGTTACCTTTCTCTCATTACTGGGACACAATATTTGATGCTCAAAATTAAGGAAGGAAAGGTTTATTTAGCTCACAGTTTGTGGAAGTTTCAGTCCATAATCAGCTGCCTCCAAGGCAGGGTGGCATGACTGAGGGACAATACTTCAAGACAGTAAAAGACAGCAAATGCAGCAAGAGCAAAAAGGGGAGAGGGGAGGAACAAGCCTCTTCTTCCCTTATGTTGTATGCAGGCTCCCACCCTCCAATGGGTGTAGCACTGGAACCATCTCCCTGCCCTCCTCTTGCACAGGCTCAGGATGTTTACAAAGTGAGGACCCCTGGCCCCCTGCTGACTCACTTAGATGAACTTCTAAACTTCTCAAGTTGACACAATGAACAACATCCTAGAGTGGTAAGAGTGTGTCCTCTATACCCCAAGAGGATGTAGTACTGCTGAGTTACTTAGTTTTAGATTCCTCAAGTTGACACAATGTGTCAATCATAACAGTCACCCTTAATATGGTATCAAATACAGATTGAGCATTTTTTTCTGAAATGCTTGAGACTGTAGGGTTTTTCACATTTCAGATGTTTTTGCATTTTGGAATGTTAGTATATACATAATGAAATATATTATGCATGAGAACAACAAGGTTTAACATAAAATTCACTTATGTTTCATAAAAAAGCATTTATTGGTAGTCTGAAGTTAATTTTATGCAGTATTTTTATGTTCTGACACTTGTCTGTGACCCATCATATTAATTCAGGTGTAGAATTTTCCATTTGTGGTATGATGTTAGCATTTTAAAAGCTTTGGGTTTTGGAGTATTTCAGACTTCGAATTTTCTAGTTAGGGATTCTCAAATTGTGTCTCTTCAAATGATAGCTTATCCACTTTTTATGAGATACTTATTACTTTGAACTTGTTAAGATAGCTGCCTTATGACAGTTCATCTAGAATATTGGAATAATTACCAGACATTTCTTCTTTGGTTAAGAGAATGAGTGAAATAGCAAAGACACTAAACACAGAGTTTGGTGCCTATTGGCTAGTCAGCCAATATTAGTCTATGTAAACTCCCCGGAAGTGTCTCACAGGTCACAAAAGAGGCTTCAAACATGAGTGGCCACAAGATGTCTCTGACCAGTGGTTTACATAAGACACGGTTTGTACCCAACAGAAACTCAGGTGTGTAAGTGTTTTGGGGATGTCCTGTGGCAGTGTTCTCTTCCTTTCCAAATATTCCACTTGGGTGGTAGGCGATAAGAAACTGTCTGAAATAACAGCATTTGATCACAGTGTCATATAAATTAAATTGGCGTGGATTTTTTCACTCAGAGTGACCATAATATCCCTTTACTGTGAATGATGAATTATGATGAATCATTTGTAATGAGATAATAAAATAATTTAGTGGCCAGAATATCTCTCAGGATGAGTATACTGGGCTGACTGGTGAACAATGAGATTATCACCATATCTCCTTGGGCATGGTCTGATAGGAGAAGCTGGTGATGAACTGTCTTCTGGTATGAGGGGAGGAGAGGCATGATTAAGTACACAAAGGGGTGGGGTGGGGTTCCAGAAGAATGAGGAGAACAGAAATTACTTAGTGCAATGGAAAAATATGATGTGGGTAAAAGATAGATGAGGGCATCAGATGTCACTGCAATAGGTTTGAAGAAGTGGCAGAACTAAAATATCTAAAGATATCTGAGGAAGGAGATAAAACTACATCTTAATATCACTTGACTTCTAAGCTCCTAAAAGATACAAAGAAAAAAGTATTTGGTCAAATTCCAGTTATTCCAAACTCTCTGCTCTTCTCCAAAGATGCCTTGGTATATTTTTCTTCCCTTTCCAACACTGGTACATTTCTACTCATCTTTTTAAGTTACATCCCTGATGAAACCTTCATGAATTGCACTGTTGTCAGGTATATATGGCTACTCGTTCCTCTGCCCTGCATCAGGACTTGGTCAGGCACTTATGCAGTATTTGTCTGAATGTTGCTCCAAGGACCTGTGAAGGCTGTGGGGCTGATACTGAAGTCTGTTCACTTTGACACTACCACCCTTCACTAGCACTGCCCCTTGTATCCAAGCTTAACGCAGTATTTTCTGTGTAACTGTTGAAATTAGGAGGTATTGCAAGCAATAGTTCATGCTAATGGAGGGCTGCTACACTTACTTAATTCATTCAGTCTTCTTCAACTTGGGCTAATCCTGCTTAGTTAACTTTTGCTCACTCTTTCCCTCTTTTTTCTCAGTCTTTTAAGAAAAATATTTGAAGGAAAAGGAAAGATCTTTCTTTTCTTCTACCCTTATTGTATCTTACTCTTTCTTCCTCTCACTCCTTTCTTACTTTTTCTTTCCTTTGTTTCTTTAAAGTTTATCAGTTCCTATAATGTTCCAGGTACTATTCTAGACATAGTAAATACTGATATGACCAATATTTCTGTTCCAATAGAAAAAATAAGCACATCAATGAAGTTTCACCCTGAGATAAGATACGATAAATTGTTGGGAGTGTATGGCAGAGTTTCCTGGAGTCCAGGAAAGATTTCCCAGAAGGACTAAGTGAAGCATTGGAGAAAGAATACAATTTACCAACAAACAGAAGGGTGATAGAGATAACTGGGTAGAAGAAAACAACTTACAAAGATGTGGAGGGACAAGAGCATGACCTGATCAGGAAATAAAAAGATTGTTGATGATAGCAGAGTGAAAAGTACAATTTTCCCACGGAGAAGGGCAGAATACACATCCTAAAAGAGCTCTTGTACTAAGAAATTTATTTGCTCTTCATCTTGAAATTTTTACAGAATAAGGATTTAACTTCTAGGGACTTTAAAGATTTTAGGAAACGAAGAGTTATGATTCCATGCGAATTACAAAAGAGCAAATTGGCTGCAAGATGAATATATAATGGAAAGTTAGCAGATTAGAAGGGAAAACTGGTTAGGAGACTCTTTAAAAATCAGGTAAGGTCATCAGGATGCAGTAGCACCACGGTAGGGTCATGGAGTATTTTATAAAGTCATCAAGTCTATCTTCAGAAACTTGACGTTGTCAATGAAATAATTAAAAGAATTAGTAAATCTAGAGTTTTTCTCCAAGGGAAAGGAAAAATATGAGAAAGGGAGAATTTCAGTAATAGTCAATAATATAATATTAGTTTTGCAGAATATCAAATAGAAATGAATATCCTATAAAAATAAGGAACTCTAGAAAATGTACTTTGGGATTCATTTCTATCCCTTCAAGCCTTGTACCAAGAATGTTTCCTCAAGTTTCAGGAATCATGGTGAACTGAAAAATAAGGTTTTATTACTCTCAGCCCCTTTTCTGTGTCCTGTAATTCTCATACAATAAAGGCTAAGTTTATCTAGATGTTACACCATGGCTCCATGCTAAAGAAAAAAAAAAGTTCACTATTTCTTGTTTTTAGATTGATCTGCCTTTGCAATTCTCCATCCAATTCTGAAATATGCAGACATTTACAAATTTGTAGTTTCACTGGTCCAGCTCAAATCTTTCTGTTTTTCTTCCCCTAGGACTCCAGCCATTCATCTAGTGTACAGCTATTACCATACTTCTTCCCAAGTACAACAAACTTGTAATGGAACTAGGCAGGCCATACCTATATAAAACAGAACCTACATTTTGATTCTTATTTGGATGCACCTTAATGACCACAGCCACTTAGCTGGTTTCACATATCTTTAGTCCTGTCACTTCATTCAGTCCTACACAATAAGCATGAGTCATTCCCTACAAGTGCTGTTTTGATCGTCTCTCTCCTTCTCTGAACCCTGCAGGATGTCTGAGTTTCTGCTTACGTCAAATCAAAACTGATCATGAGTCACTCTTTATCTAACTGCCCCTCACTTTCATCACAGCCTGATTGTTCTCTCTGCTTAATTCAAGCTGGCTGGCTCCTTATTTAGGAATACGTATGCTGTCTCACTTCTCCAGGGCATCTGTGCAGCCTTCCACCCACCTGGCATGTTTCCGCTCCTCTCTGTTATGTTATGCCAGTCCCTCTGCTGCTTGCTTCAGGGAGCAGCACACTTCTTACTTCTCCCCAAATGACTTCCCAGCATTGCAGGTACTCATCTCCATCATGACAACACTCTGCCTGCCACCTTTCTCCGTCTTTACATCCCACTAATGAGTACTGTTATTTGTTTATGTATTTATTTATTGATGTATGCTTGTCTTTGTTTGTTCACTTACTCAGCACATACTTTTCAGATCTATAATGGACTTGGCTGTAATGTGATCCTGGGGATAGAGTTGTGGCCCTATAAGGAGTGAATTCTCTCCAAGGGTCTTACTCTCTGGTACGGGAGACAGATAGACAATAAAGGATTAGTCTAAGAGACTCCTAGCCATAAAAAGTCATGGTGGCTATGAAGTGAAGAATGTAAAGAGATCTCGACAGGAAATTTGACTTAGTTGAGCTGAGCTGGGAAGAACTTTTGAGAAAGTGGCAAAGGGAGTATAGGTTTTCATTAGGTGCAGAGTTGACAGATGAGTTTCCAAAGTAGCAAAGAGGAAGGGCAAAGTCTGATGGGGAACAGTTTTGGGATAATATAGGGACTGTGAGGAGTCTGGGTGAATATGGCATGGGTTGGGGGAGAGCTTTACTTCACGTTTGCCTCTCATTATTATATGGGTCATTATGAACCTGTCCCACGCACACAAACCCCCACGCATGTCACAGAAAATTCCAAAGTACATCATCATCTAGAACAGCATTTTTCAGTCTTCCTTTGTAATAAAAATGCCCTAGGGTACTTGTCAGTATTATTTTCCAGACTCTATCTCCCCTTGAAATTCTGGTGCAGTTAGGGCAATAGTAGGTCCTTGAAATTTGTATTTTTAAAAAGAACTCCAAGTATTTTTGTTTCTTTTTTAATCAGTAGAGCTGTGACGTACTCATTGTTTATTGATTTATACAATGCTTACATAATTCTGAATTAATATAAAACCAGAAAATGTACAAACAGCAAATAAAAATGAAATGGAATTTCTTAAATTCTTGCATGTTTTATCTTGGTTCAAAGAAAATATTACTGGCTGATGTCCATGTTAACCTATTTTTGAATTTACTTACATAAATATATGGTATTGTCCAATTGACCACATAGAAGACATCCTGATATAGAATGCAGAGTTGTATAGCCATTGGTTACATGTGTTTTACAAGTAAGGAGTCACACAGCAAGGAGTGTGGGTGGATCAGATGCTCAAACAAATAACTGAACCTGCTCTATCTTAAGCAGTGATAGCAGACACTAAGGGAGGCACAAAGAAAGTAGAGTATACTGCCTACTTTCACAAACATTCAACAGCAGTTGTGGGCAAGTTTACTGAGGACTAGGATCCTGTGAGAAGGTTTTCCAACAAGCACAGGCCCATGCAATAACCCCAAAGCCTTGGAATGTTGGGGGAATTCTGATAAGAAGCCAGGCTTTGTGGACAATATCATAGATCTATGTAAGCAACATCTAAGCACAGGTTAACATGCACAGTAATATTTACTTTGAACCAAAATTTTTAAAAAATGCAAGGGTTTAAGAAATTGTTTTGTTTCAATTTCTTATTTGTACATTTTTTGTTTTTACGTTAATTCAAAATTATGCAAACATGTTAAAAATGTTATTGTGACCTTCAAGCGTGTCCATGATTCCACAGGAAAAGAATAAGGAACTCAGATGTCTAAAGCACCCCAGTGGAAGAACAGTAACTGCACAAATTCCTGTCTCATAACATTTCTCAAAGGTAAGTGCCACTCTAGTGCCAATATCACAAGTAGCAACAGTGGAGCTGTTCAGAAAGCATCCTTAATGCAAAAAGAACACTGTGTTAGCTATATTTTATAAAAATGTAGAAACATAGAATAAAGGAGGAAGAACTGTGTCACTTGTCAGTCCATGCATGGGAATGACTGTATTAATTGTAGCAGGGTAGGACAGCAAGACCTGGTACTGGACTCAATTAGCTATTATTGTCTCAGGAAAAGGGCCAGAACAACAGGAAGAACATGCATTCTTAGAACATGCCAAGCAATGGTCACAATGACCAAGAAAGTGAGAGCAATTGTGATTTAACAAGTGGGCAAAGGAAACCCATGGGCAACTAAAGGGGTGTGACATTCAGAGATACTTGGATACAGAAGGTATTTGATACCAGAAAAAGAAATTGAATCACATGCCAGGATTTTAGCCACCATGCTGTGCAAAGGGGAAAACATGGCTTCATGCCACTCCTTTCCAGTGGGTTGGAACACAATTCATGTTATATTTGCAAGGCGACTCAAAAAGTGACTCTGACTATGGTGACATACTCCATGTTGCCATAATGGAGATCTTGACAATAGGAGACAGATCATAAGCCCCAAATTTATGCTTTGCTGATTTTACAAATGGAAAATATTTATCCAGTGACAATAAATATAACTTGATCCTAGATCCAGTGTTTTGGACTTGAATATCCTAAAGTTCTCTTGCTCAGATGAAAGAGTTTGATCTGAGCAAGTTTTTGATAGTCATTCCTTTCCCCTGTGAGAAAAGAAATCATATATAGACAGAAGTGAGAAAAGAAAGAGGTTGGGTTTTTGACATTTTGTTTATTATTTTATAGCTACTTCTAACTTCCCAGCTATGACTCGCATCCCCTCCCTCCAACAACCTCACTTTCTGTGGAGCAGGCATTGGCTATTCTCCATATAGCCCCTGCAGTTTTCCACCACAATGATTTTGACTACGTGGTTCTCTGTGTGCACAATACTCTCCACATCCATAAATTAAAGATCTAATTCTCTTTTGAGACTCCCACAGCATTCTTTTTTATTTATTTATTTTTTAATTTTTTGGTACCAGGGATCAAACTCACAACCTCGTGCTTGCCAGGCAGGTGCTTATGCCACTTAGCTAAATCCCTGACCCTCCAAAAACACGGAATTCCAACACCATTGTTCTATCGGTTTCCCCCTAGTTTCACACATAATGCATTATTCAAAACATGTTCAAAAATCTGAGGTACTGGATGTCAAATAACTGGCTCAAAGATTTCACTCCCAGTATGCCAAGCATATTAAATGGTACCATATAAACACTTGTTTCACCCTTTTGTGCAAAGTGTTCTTGATAATCTTAAGTATGCTACTTTTTGACTTTGAAATTGAGCATATGACCAGTATTTTATAAGACATTTAATTTCATAGGTGTCTAAAACATAGTTTGAATTTTTGGTTTACCTGCCAGTATCTTCTCTTCAGTTTTACTAAAAGTGAGACCAAAAATGCCTAATTTTAGGTTCTGTTGTTTCTTTACCAATCATTATACTACCGTAAATCAAAATATAATTAAATACTGTAATAATTGCAAAACTAAGACTTGATATGCAGACAAAAGTTGTGATGCTGCTGAATTGGACCACTGGCTATTAGTGTAGAATCACTGTACATACTAGTTTTGACTCTTTGGCTGAAAGTCTGAACTTAGCAACTATAAAACAGGAGAATAATATATACCCACCTTGGTGGACATCTAAAATTTATTATGCTACTTTATGATAAATTGTTTTGGTTTTACATTTAAGACTGATACTTACTCTGGCACTATCTGACTATCTGATATCCATGTAGTGTTAGTTGTTTTGTATCACTCTTGAATACTTGCATTGTCTCTTCTGCTAAATTGTAGTTTCTTTGACTCCATCATAGAACAAAACACAGTGACATATGGAAAACAATCCCATGTGCATTAGTATATAATGTAATTATATTTCAAATATAACTTCAAAAATATGATCTCTTTCTAAGTTCACAATAACACAGGTCAATACAGGGTTCTAAAATAGTACAGTCCAAGGAACAAGGCATGCCTTTGTCATTTTAAAATGAGGAACAGAGGATAGGGGGAGGGGTTGAACAAATCCATAAACTAGTAAGTGGTGAAGTGGAGCCTAAATACAGAATTTAGAGAGCCTCTATAAAAATTCACTGGTTGCATGTATAAATATGTAAGGCTCCTGTTCCCTGTCCATATTGTGTTAACAATTTTTTTCTAAGATATTTGGTCCAGTGTCAAAATATGACTTCTCCTGCACTCTTCAAAGCTTTAAAGACACTTACAGAAACATAGAACCCTGGGCTAGAAGCTTGCTACAGTCTTTTCATTCACACTGGAAAAGGAAGAGGGAGGAATTATGAGATAAGTAAAGAAATAGCTTATAAATAAAATAAGAGGAAACAGTTTAGGTGCCAGTTCATACATGTATATTAATTTCTAATGAAAGTTTGCAGCTAGAAAAGTTCTGTGACTGTAATACCATTTTGTATCGAATGGTGGGAATTTAGCATTAAACAAAGTGAACTAAACAGGTAAGAAATCTAACACTTTTTTGGGGAGGTAGGGGAGGCACATTATTAAAGCTTACTATTGTAAAAAGCTCTAAGACTATGTAACTTTGGTCATACTTAGATTTTCTGTCATTCCAGTTTGCTATCTGTAAAGAGTTTAATCTCCTCTTTGGTTTTCGTGTAGTCTTTGAGAAGACAATAGGCTCTTGCCTCACTGGGTAACTACTAAGTGAGACAAAGATCCCAGCACTCTTTTCCTTTCTGGGTGTATTGAGGAGAGGCCATGAGAACTGATTGAAAATATGTAAGTGTTGATAGGAAACAAAAGCTCTTAAAATTTCTCAAATTTCTCCCCCATGAAAATCGGTACCTAAGTAAGCATAGATACTCTCAGATAAATTAATTTCCTCCAAAACCTGGATCTATTCCAAGATACATGTTTCTGAGCCAATATTATACTCAGAGTTTTTAATCCTAGCTTATCCTGGTAAATATTTGTCAACCTTTTTATCAACCACGTGTTTATGTATTTTGGTTGTAGTACTATGTAAATGAAAGATAAATGCATTTATCTAAGCAACAATGGTTATTCTTTAATAGTTTGGTAACAACAGTTGCAAACA